>SNQJ01S0009864.1:233013-248961 GCA_010110895.2 Picea sitchensis | reverse complement strand
AAAAAACCCATAGGAACCACTTGTCCAAGGTACAAATCTTCATTAAAATTCAACATCAAATTCAAAAACAAACCATTTAGGTCATTCCTACAAGCTTAATTTTCAATGTACCAACAATATAGCTGAATATGAAGCCTTAATGTTAGGGTTACAATTGTTAAAGAAGCATGGTGCCAAGAGAATTTCAATTCGGGGTGACTCTGAACTAATAATAAAACAAATCAAAGGTGAATACTCTGCTAAACACCCAAGATTGAGAGCTTACAAGAATGTTATCCTAGATTTTCGAGAATGCTTTACTGGGTATGACTCATCAACCATTACCAGAGACCAGAACATTCTTGTTGGTTGTCTGGCTACCTCAGCAAGTACTTGTAAAATACCCTTCCATCCTAATCGTCAATACACAATTGAAGTAAAGAAAGACCAGCTGTCCCAAATAATATCATATATTGGCAAGTGTTTGGAAATGATGAACAAATTGAAAATTTTTTACAATCAAAAAATGAATTTGAATGTGCCAATATAGATGGAAATTTTGATGATGAAGAAGAAAATGTGAATGAGATAGATTCAAAAGAAATAGATTAAAAACAAGAAGATCCGGAAATTTTGCAATTAAAGGATAATGTTTTGCCTAGAGGGTTAGTCCCTTTAGAGGAGTTGTTTGATTTTGATGATGTAGCCAAAAAACCTTAAATTGAACCTACTGGAAAGGAAGTTGAAGACTGCAGCATAGGAACTGAACAAGAACCAAAATTGATTAAACTGTCTAAATCTTTACATCCTGCTCAAAAACAGAAATACCTAGAATTGTTTAGAGAATTCATAGATGTTTTTGCATGGAGTTATGAAGATCTGAAATCTTACGACACTAGCATAAAATTCCATAAAAGAAGACCAAAAACCTTAAACAAAAACTTAGGAGGATTAACCCAAAGTTGATGCCTCTGATTGAAAATGAGATCAAAAAGATGTATGATGCTAAGATCATTGTTCCATTAAGATTTTCTAAGTGGGTATTGAATTTAGTTCCAACTAGGAAAAAGAGTGGGGAAATCAAACTGTGCATTGATTTCAAAAACCTCCATAAAGTCTCTCTCAAAGATAACTACCCTTTACCTAAAATGGATCTTATTTTGCAGAAGGTAGTTGGGTCCAGTACAATTTCTCTGTTATATGGTTTTTCTGGTTACAATCAAGTTTTAGTCCATCTTGAAGATCAAGAAAAAACAACATTCACTACACCTTAGGGCACTTTCATGTATGTGAAAATGCCTTTTGGTTTAATGAATGTTGAAGCTACATTTCAAAGAGCAATGGATATTGCTTTTGTGGATGAACTAGGCAGGTTCATTGTTATATACCTTGATGATATCATCGTTTCTTCAAAAACAAATGAAGAACACTTGATCCACCTGAGAAGAGTTTTTTAAAAATGCAAGAAATTTGGAATTTCCTTTAACCCAAAGAAAACATTATTTGGCTTAGAAGAAGGCAAACTGCTAGGACATATCATCTCAAAGGATGGAATAAAAATTGATCCCAACAGAATTGAAGCTATTCAAAAGACATCATCCTAGACACATAAAAGAACTCCAATCTTTCATTGGCAAAATAAAGGAGATTTATCCCTAATCTAGCAGAACTTCTAAGAAATATAACAAACATGTTGAAGAAAGACACAAAAATAAAATGAGCCATAGAAGCAAAACATTCATCTGATCAAGTGAAACAAGCCTTAACACAAGCCCTTGTGCTTATTAGCCCTGATTCCACAAAAGATTTCCTCCTTTTCTCATTTTCCTCTGAGCATACTATTGCAGCAGTGCTCTTGCAGAAAAATAATGAAGGCCATGAACTGCCTATTGCTTTCTTTAGTCGATCTTTAAGAGATGTTGCACTGAAATACAATATCATGGAAAAGCAAGCTTTTGCTCTAGTAAAAGCAATCAAAGATTTTAGAGTATACATTCTTCATTCACATATAATTTGTTTATGTCCCAAATTCTGTGGTAAAAGACATTCTGACCCAAAACAGTGTTGATGGGAAAAGGGGTAAAAGGATTGTTGTTATCCTTGAATATGACATTGAAATCAAACCTACCAATCTCATTAAGGGTCGGGGATTAGCTAAATTAATGGTTGAGTCTAATTTTCATGCTTTGGATATAAATTTTCTAGATGCTCTGGATGAACATGAAGAGCATGCGACTCCACAAGTTACATAGGATTTTTCAACCTCTCCCTGGTATGCAGACCTGATTTTTGTCTTACATCATTTACAAGCTCCGCCTGGTTTGACCAAGACTAAAGCTAGGTTTCTTAAACTCAAAGCTGTGAAATATTGTATTTTGGATGGCAATTTATATTGGAAGGATGCTCAAGGAATTTTACTAAACTACTTATTGAAAGATGAGGCACATAAAGTTATGCAGGAATTTCATGAAGGAGATTACGGTGGACACTTGAACTGGAAGGCTACTGCCAACAAAATCCTAAGAGTTGGTTTTTACTAGCCAACCTTATTTGCAGATGTCCATAAAAAAGTGACCTGATGTCATAACTGTCAATTTTTTTAAGGCAAAAGGAAACTGTTGCCTCTACCCTTGAAACCAATATCAGTTGAAACTCCTTTTCAACAGTGGGCTTTGGATTTTATTGGAGAAATCCATCCATCGTCATCAAGCCAACACAAACGGATCCTTACAGCCACTAACTATTTTACCAAGTGGATTAAAGTTGTACCTACAAGGCAAGCCAATGATGTTGTGATTATTAAATTTTTAGAAACTAACATTCTTTCAAGATTTGGATGTCTCGGGAAGATCATCACTGACAATGCAGCAGCATTCAAATCAAAGAAGATGGTGGAGTTCTGCAGCAAATATCAAATTACTTTAGGACACTCTACTGCCTATTACCCTCAAGGGAATGGATTAGCAGAGTCTTCCAACAAAAGTCTCGTTAATATCATCAAAAAATTGTTGCAAGATAACAAGAAGTCATGGCACAACAAGTTGGTCAATGCATTATGGGCTGACAGACTCGCTACAAAGAGATCAATTGGCATGTCCCCCATACCAATTAGTTTATGGAATGGATGTTGTTTTTCCCACTTCCTTAGGTGTCCTTGTTATGAAAATACTGCAGGAAGTACAGGCAGAACCAAATGACATCCAGAGGAGAATAAATCAGACCATACAGCTGCAGCAATCCAGAGAAGAGGTTTACAACACAACTCAAGTGATCCAGGAGAACATTAAGAAGATCTACGATAAAAGAACCAAAGCTGATGATTTTCACATAGGAGACAAAGTTTTGAAATGGGATTCAAGGAAAGAAGAGAAAGGTAAGCATGGAAAATTTGAGAATTTATGGAAAGGTCCTTACATAATCCATGCTTACAGAGGAAACAATGTGTTCTTGAACAAGGATATGGATGGAACAGACTTGCCAGGTGGACCTGTCAATGGCAGAATGCTCAAGCACTACCTTTCACTGGAATAGAGACATTTCTCACTCGAGTTCATTGTAAATACCATTTTAGTTTTTACTATCATGAGTGGGTGACTCATATCAGAAGTTGAAGTCCGAAGAGAAGGCCCTAAGCTCCTAATCATTTGTCACTGTTCTCGCACAGTTTGTAGCTAGGAAGAAAGGCTATAAAGTAGAAGGCCAAACTGGCGTAACAGGAACCTATCCCACCCAATGTCACCATGATGGGGAGGTTCTTTCTCTTTAGGGAGGTGAGGCCCAGGGGAGACGTCCCCGATGACCTGGGGTTTTGAAGAGGCTAAAGGATAATCAGATAATGACAAGTTTCCCACTTCACAGATCACCACCAGAATAGATAGTCTCGACTAAACAGCCAATAATAAAGTAAAACCCAAAGAAATGTACCTGCCTGGAACAAGACAACAGCAAATTGGCACGTGCAAGCTATTTCAATAGGTTAGTACTTCATATCAATCAAGAAATATCTGATGAACTTATAAGCAATTTGAATATAAATATTGACGGAGTCAATGTTTATCAATAGCAGCAAAAATCATATCACTTCATCAATAATTATTAGAATGATGAGGCATTCAATGTAATAAACCAACACTTTACTCAATTTATGCCTAAAACCACATTCAATTGCTCACAAGATGAAACGTTGTTGCAATAAAGATGAAATATCCAATAATGACGTCAGCAACTTAGGGTTAGTAGGGTTAGCTAGAGTTAGGGTTAGTGTAGTTAGGGTTTCAATTCAAAAGCTTTGAGAGTGTTTAGATCAAGTTCTACTTCAACGTTTGAGATCTTAGATCAGTGCCTTAGGGTTTAATGGAGTCATAAGTGAAGGACACACAGGTTGAAGGAGGCAGGATTTCAAGGACTACAGGGAGAAGTTTTGAAGTGTTACTAAAGCAGGGCCTCAAAATCAGAACCCTAGGGGAGAGAGGCTCACTCCGGTGTTGCTAAAGCAAGGCCTCGTGCTCTCTCCTCCTTCTCGGCAAACAGCTAGCTCAATAATAACAAAATATAATCAAAACAAAAGAGGGTTTGATGAGGGAGATGTTGCTAAAGCAAGGCCTTTCAGCAAATCCTAGAAAGAGTACGGCCCTAGTGTAGTAGACCTAGGCCAGGGACGTCTCACTCTTCTTGGCTTCAGAACACTACGACTAGCAATAGGGAGAGGAAATAGGAGTGTAGCTATGGCTAGGCTCTTTCTTTCCTCAACAATGGCTTAAGGTTTCTCTATCCGGTGACATGAGACAATGACCTACTTGTGTGCTTATCCCCTAGCGTTTTGATTCAGCAATATTTATAAACAAATGCAAGAAATTGAACTACAACCATTCATTTAAGAAGTTTTGCAGAAATTTACTTACAAATCACCAAGAAATGACCATGCAAACCCTAGTTGTAACACCTTCCTTCAAGAGAAACACCATAAATGCCAAAAATCTCTTCCTTCAACAAGTGCGCATCACTTAATTTAGCCAAAGACCCAAGATAGGGCGCCAAAATCAGACCTCACTAATGAGTGAGTAAGTTTTGTTGATAAAATGAGAGTGAAAATCCCTCATCTATGCAAAACCTTGACCTAATTTTACATTTTAGGTCAGGTAAAAGGCCGACAAGGCCAAATTATCAAAATCATACTATTTTACATTAAATTGTCCAATTAAAACCCTAATTGAGCTATAAAAGGTAGGACGTCACCCCTTCCTAGGGTAACATTAGCCCCTAATCAAGGCAAATGTAGCCTCCTGAAGCAAGACGTTAGCCCTCATTGGGCTCCTCCAAGCTGCCACACATGCCAATTGCCCTATCCATCTACCAACATGCTCATGATGACGTCATAAGCCTCCTGGTGACGTCCTAGGCCATCGAGAGCCAACATCCCTCTGAAAGTGGGTAAATCCCCCTAGGCCAAGCAGTGTCGAGGTGCCTCCGGTGGAACGTTCTCTTCTTCTCTGGTGCAAAGTCTTTGATCATCCTCTGCCCTATCTCTCCCCCTAATGGGGTCTCAGCATCCATCTGGTGGGCTCTTCAACCCCATGGAGGTCTGAACTGGTCATCTCCCCATGTGTATCGGTCCAAATGGTACCTGTCCATCGGGCATGGTCCTGCACATCAAAAGCTACGCCCTCCATGGGATCATCAGTCACAGGGATCATAGCAATGTCAATCACATCTCATCATTAATATTATTAAACATATACATAAAATCCCTAATACATATGTCAATAGCTCAAAGACATTACACAAGCCTGCTATACAAATCTGGAGGAAAAGACAAAACGTTCTATTGGGCTAGTGTCCATCGGAAAAGGTGAGTTCCCAGAAGAAAATCTCATCAAAACCATGTGAGTGGGTGACGTGGTTAAGGGAAGTCCAAGCATGTGGGTGCAGTGAGGGCCAAGGATGCAATGTGTTATCTGTGGGTGCCTTTGTAGAAGGCGAGATGTACCTGTCATAGATGCACTCTTTCCAAGCCCATTGCCTTTATTCTTTTATTCTTTTATTTCTTTTCTTTTTCTTTTTGTTCAAGAGTTAATCAGGGGACATTGCCCTGGTGTGGTGACCAGTGATGGCAGCGTTACCCACAAGTACTTTCACAGAAATGAAATGCTAGCTTGTAATGAGACCCCCTTTCCCTTGGCCATGCAACCAAGAGTCACTGCCCTGGCATGGTAACCATGCTGGTGGCAATGTCATACTGCTAGGTACCCATGGACCTAATAGGCTGGCTCGTGATGAGACCCCCTATCCTCTGACTAGGTCTTGTTTTATTATTTTTCTAGGTCCCTCTTGTTTCTTGCTGAGAAGCCTTTTATTGCTTTCTCGGGGATCCCTGGGCGAAGCATCTCGAGGTTTTATTCTTAGGCTTTTATCTTTTACCAGCTTACTTTTACCTTCTGGGCCTTTAGCCCCTTCTTCCCACGAGATAAGGTGCAATCCTGAAAATAGGTCAACCCGATGCCCGGACAAGGGGAGTGGAATCATTTATCATTAGTGTCACAATACCAACATTCATTAGAAGCAAAGACTATTATGCATTAGCCAATCTTTCAATTGCTTAAAGAAGCTTTAATTATTGCAAAGTATGACGATAACTCAAATGGATGATAGCAGCAATAGGGTTAGCAAGTCAATCTAAGCTAGGGTTAGAAGGTATTAGTAGTTGTTCAAAGATTTTGAAGGTTGTGATCAAAGCACTCAAGCAAGAAGTCTAAGACCAGTGCATTCATAGGNGGCGAAGCATCTCGAGGTTTTATTCTTAGGCTTTTATCTTTTACCAGCTTACTTTTACCTTCTGGGCCTTTAGCCCCTTCTTCCCACGAGATAAGGTGCAATCCTGAAAATAGGTCAACCCGATGCCCGGACAAGGGGAGTGGAATCATTTATCATTAGTGTCACAATACCAACATTCATTAGAAGCAAAGACTATTATGCATTAGCCAATCTTTCAATTGCTTAAAGAAGCTTTAATTATTGCAAAGTATGACGATAACTCAAATGGATGATAGCAGCAATAGGGTTAGCAAGTCAATCTAAGCTAGGGTTAGAAGGTATTAGTAGTTGTTCAAAGATTTTGAAGGTTGTGATCAAAGCACTCAAGCAAGAAGTCTAAGACCAGTGCATTCATAGGGCAAATGGAGTCAAAAGTAACGGCAAGAATTGAAGGAACAAAATGATAATAGTAGGGCCAAAGACAAGAGGAGTTTGATGGATGAAGTGTCGGTAGGCCAAGGCTTCAACCATCAAACCCTAGGGGAAAACAGCTTACTAAGGTGTAGGTAACCTTAGGCCTTAGCACATTTTCCTCCTTTAGCTCAGTGACAAAGTAAAAACGGCTAGGATGAAGAACAAATGGTAGGGTGTTGCAATGGCAAGACCCTAGAAATGTCTTCTAGCAATGTCTTCAACAAATAAAACGGCTCCTTGGCATAATCTAGTAGGTAGATAGCAATTAAAATAAGGACACCAACATGTCCTTATTTCCTAGGGTTTATTCCAGCAATATCATTAACAAAATGCAAGTAAAACACTATAACCATTCAAGTAAGGAAAGGATTGCAGAAATTCAATTACATTCACCAAGTATTTATCAAGCCAAACCCTAGTTGTAAACCATCCACCAAGAAAAATGCCAAAGATCACCAAAAAGAAGCCTCCTTCAACAAGTGTGCCACAATTTCAGCCAAAACCCTAATGAGGGCCTCAAATTTCAGACCTCACCAAGTGGTGAGTGAAAGATCATGAGAAAAAGAGAGTTTTGGCTCTCTATTTATACAATAGCAATGACCTTAATTTTATTTTTAGGCCACAAAAGGCCGACATGGCCAAAAATACATCAAAATACTGTTTTAAATTAAATGTCATAATTAAAACCCTAATCAAGCATAAAAGGTGACGTCATGCCGTTTTAGGGTGACGTTAGGCCCCTTTAGGACAACGTTGGCCTCCTGGAGCAAAACGTTTGGCCTCCTTGGGCCTCTGGAACCTGGCACACGTGCCACTTGGCACACAACTGCCTCCCAAAACCTCCACAAGTGTTGGATGACGTCATAGGTGTCTTGGGTGACGTCATGGGCCTTCCAAGGCCAACATCCTAGTGGAAAGGGCACAACCCCCCTGGGTACGGGTCTGCCAAGCTACCTCTAGTGGAACGTCCTCCTCTTCTTCAGTGCAAACCCTATGATCTGTCTCTGCCCCCTGGCAAGGTCTCAGCATCCATCTGGTGGGCTTTCAGCCCCATGGACGTCCGAACTAATTGTTGGGCTCCAATCTACTGGTGTAAATCATAGTACATTAATTATCAACCTGGAATTTGTAAGACTTTGATGCACACTCAAAATATATGAGCTTAGAAATGGACTTAGTTTCTTCTAATGAAATGAACTAGAGAGTTAAATGTGAAAGAGATACTAATCTTCTATTCATAAGTCTTGTTCATAGTTTCTCATAACATTAGTCAGCAATGTTTATCTAAGAGTATAAGCATTCAAAAGACATTCAAAGCTAGATCAAAGACTTATCAATGCTAAGAAGACAAAACTCTTATTCAAGAGATGAATTCATTGTTTTCTTTCATTCATTAGTAATCCTCACTAGTCTTTGTTAAATCAAGATAATTGAAAGTATAAATAACTTCAAAAAGCATTTGTAAACATCTTAATGCTTGAAAGCAAACTTCACATTGAATTCTTATTCAAGAAACTATTCACAACATGAGAAATGCTTAGAACATCAAGTATCTAACTACAGCAAATTCATAAGTAAAGCTTATCTAAAACAAGATCTTGATCTAAAACTTATGATAGAAGATTGCTTTGAAAAGAACAAAAAGAAAGAATGTACTAGTTTGGCAAAGGGGGCCCTCCAATGCTTCACTGGTACACTTGAGATGCTTCAACTAAGAATGAATTTGTAGCAGCATTCAAATCACCATCACATCCATATCAACAATCATAAACAGCAAATTGATCTTCAAGACTGAATTTGTAGAGTTTTCTCCATTCCCAAGGTTATATGACTAGTTTGAGAGTTGAAGTAATTATACAAAATGTTCAAAACTGAAAGTGCTAAAAATACTCCAAAATATGGTTATCAGATCCACATATTTAGTTAGGAATTCGAATTCCCTTCTTAGATCCACAAAATAGGGCACAAATCCCAAGAAAACATGAAACTATCCTTGATTTCCTAGAAAATCAGGGGATTTTCTGCACAAGTGTCTTGGTTTGACCAGGCACTTGGAAGGCTCAAAATTCGAATCTAAAAGGTAATCTTCCATCCTTGGAAATTTGTGAACAAAACCCATATTTTAGATTTCCTTGGTTTGACCTGCACATATGCAAAGCTAGGAGCATTTATGGGAATTAGTGAAATCCTGTAATTTCTGTTATTTTTCAAATTTAATACTAAAAATTCCAAAAGCTCAATTCAAATGCTAAATAATGATAAATGTACCTTTCATGACTTATTTAATGAGAAATATGATGTAAGGTAAGGTAAAATGAAAGGTTTTAAGGATGAAATCATGGTTTATGATGGAAAAAGGTGGTATGAAAATGGACTCAACACTAATCATCTCCCCATGTGTACCTGTCCATCGGGGTACCTGTCCATCAGGTATCATCCTGAAACATCAACAAATACACCCTCCATGGGCTCATAAGTCACAAGGATCATAGCAATGTCAATCACATCTAATCATCAATTTTATTAAACATGTGCATAAAACCCCTCTTACCCTGACAAGTGCTCAAAGATATTATACTAATCTACAAGCCAAGTTTGGAGGAAACGCTAGGGTGTCCTATTGGGCTAATGCTCACTGGACGTGGGGTGTTCCGGGAGAGATCAAATCTAAGCCATGTGAGTGGATGAAGTGGATAAGGGATGTTTGGGCAAGGGGTGCAGTGATAGCAGGGAAATGTATGGCTTACCTGTGGGTGTCTCTGTAGAAGGTGAGTTGCACCTGTCATGGATGCAAATGTTCCCAAGCCCATTCATGCCTTTTATCTTTATTTTTAGTGCTTTTTCTTCAAGAAGCTAGTTAAGGGACACTGCCCTGGCGTGGTGACCAGTGGTGGCAATGTTGCCCACAAGCATTTCACGGAAATGAGAAGGTTGGCTCGTGATGAGACCCCCTTTCTCTTGGCTATGCCACCAAGAGCCGCTACCCTGGCTTGGTGACCAGTTGTTGGTAGTGTCATACCGCTACATGCCCATGGACCTAATAGGTTGGCTCGTGATGAGGCCCCCTATCCTCTAACTAAATCTTGTTTTATCATTTTTTATGGGTCCCTCTGTTTCTTGCTGAGAAGCTTTTTACTACTTTCTCGGGGATCCCTAAGCGAAGCGTCTCAAGGTTTCATTCTTTGGCTTCTATCTTTTGCCAGCTACTTTTACCCTCTGGGCCTTTAGCCCCTTCTTCCCACAAGGTAAGGTACAACCCTTAAATATTTGACCAACCCAATGCTCGGACCAGTGTAATGGGATGGATGAGTGGGAGAAAGATGGAAAGTGGTAAGTATGGTGGGAGCGGACGATGGCTTCTCATGAATCCCCCCAATGGCAACTCAAAACCTATGGGCACAAGCTTACTAGGGTATCTTGTCATTCCCCCTAGATATGGTCAAGTGGATAGGTATAAGATCCAAGCACCCATTAGAAACAAAAAGAATTGAATGCACATATTCAAAGGTTTTGAGGATCAGAGTGACACGTACCATGATACCTGGACTCATTACCTCATGTTGCAAGATCCACTCCTGCTACAGGACTAGGCCGAGGTGATGGATGTTGCTGCTGCTGACAAAGTGGAGGTGTTGAAGAAAGAAAAAAGATGGGCCCTCCAGGGCCATGCTCAAGTCGATCTGGCTCTCGGTACTCCATGTCTAGGACTTGTGGGCCTCGAGACATAATCTCCTTAGTTATCCCTGAACTGGGGATAACAAACCGCATTTCTGAATGGTCTCATACAAGAGGAGGTGTACATTGAGCAGCCATTGGGATTTGAGGTGCATGGGAGAGAGTCTCGTGTGCAGACTGAACAAGGCATTGTATGGGCTGAAACAAGCTCCCAGAGCTTGGTATTCTAGGATTGATGCCTACTTGCAGCAGTTGGGTTTCGAGAAGAGTGAGGCAGATCCCAAGATGTACTTCATTGTGGTTGGAGAGGATCCTCTCATACTCTTACTATATGTTGATGATCTTTTCATTACAGGTGTTGAGAGACTCATTACTAGCTGCAAGGAGAGCCTTGCTTCAGAGTTCAAGATGACAGATATTGGACTGATGCATTATTTTCTGGGGTTGTAGGTTTGGCAGGAGCCTGGACACATCTTTCTGGGACAGGGGAAGTATACTTGTGACACTCTAAAGAGACTCCAAATGGAGGATTGTAGGCCCATGACCACACCCATGATTACTAACTGGAAGAAGCTCCATGCTTCTGAGTCACAGGTGGTTGATCCCACATTATATCGTCTGTTGATCGGTTTATTGATGTATTTGGTCAATACCAGACCAGATATTTGTTTTGTTGTCAACACTCTTAATCAATTTATGATGGAGCCTAGGAGAGTGCATTGGGTGGCAGCAAAACATGTGCTCGGGTATCTTTGTGGTACAATGGATTATGGCCTGGACTATCTAAAAGGGGATGGAGTTCGATTGGTGGGTTATACTGATTCAGATTGGGCAGGATGTGTCAGTGACATGAAGAGTACTTCTGGATGTTGTTTCGGATTGGGCTCAACAGTGGTGTCTTGGTTCAATCGGAAGCAAAATTCAGTGGCTTTGAGTTCTGCAAAGGCCAAGTATTTGGCTACCAGTCGAGCTAGTTGTGAGGCCATTTGGCTTCGCAAATTGTTGGTGGGATTATATGGTGTGCAGTTGAGAACCACTTTGATTTACTGTGACAATCAAAGTTGTATCAAACTCTCTGAGAATCCAGTTTTTCACAACAAGTCTAAGCACATTGAGATTCGATATCACTTCATCCGAGATTATGTTCAGAGAGGAGCAATTGAGCTACAGTATATATCTACAGATGAGCAGATTGCGGACATACTCATTAAAGCTTTGGGAAAAGGCAAGTTTGTATTCTTCAGGGATAAGCTTGGAGTGGTGAGTAACACTTTCCTCGGTAAGAGGGAGTGTTAAAAATAATTTAAAAGTACCTAAGCAAGTGTTTTTCATAACCGAGGCGCCTAAAGGGTGGGAAAATGCCTAATGTGGACCCTAGACATTCAATTTATGAGATGTAAATTAAAAGGTGACTTTTTGAACTTAGGGAAAGTGGGTGAGTTAAGTGATTTAATCTCCACCACTCATCTTGTCTAATCTCAACCGTTGGATTAGATGACTTTTCACCTTCCCACTCATTGAGTCGATTAGGGTAAGGAGGGCGCACTCATTCTTAGTTGTTGAATGAATTTTTGGAGAGCAAGGGGAAGAGAGAAGTCGAGCTAGAGAAGAGAGGAGGTTGTTGAGTATTGGCACGCATTCCAAGGCAAAGTACAGCACAAAAATCGAGGTAGAAGGTACCAGCAGCCAAAGGTCATACAGTACGGATTTTGGAGAGGCCATACAGCTGATAAAAGTACAGTCTGTACAATAGGGAAGGTGCATGCATTTCGAGGCAGTTTGGCACAGAAATTGAGGCACATTCATTGCTAGAAAATCCGTACAGCAAACCCAAATTTGAGGGCACGAATTTTGAGACAGTCCGTACAACATTAATTATTGTGACAGTCGTACAGTGGTATGGATTTCTTGCACAAAAATCGAGGTGTTGAATAAGGCACTGTTTAGAAGGAGATTTGGCTCATTTTTCTGAGATAAGTTAGTGAAATTTTTTGCTGTAAAATTTCTGTTGTAACAAAAGAATTTCTTTGAGCTCTGAAAATAATAAAATTTCTCTCTCTCATTGATTTTCCCCTTGTGGGTTTTTCCAGGGTCAATGTTAGACCAAAAATCTCTGTGCATTTAAATTTTTGGTTTATTGTTGTTGAATTTAATGCAGTTGCAAGAGCCACTCTCCTAGAGGATGGCATAAGACCCTAGTTGTGGACTAAGGCCCCTAGTACACTCCTGGGGTTCTTGGTCTGCGACCAAGCAGTTAGAAGCCATGGAAAAAGACCCTTGTGAGGGCCCCCAGTAGATGACTGGGGTTCTTGGTTTGGGACCAAGCAGTAAAGACCCTAGATGTATTCTAGGGCCCCTGGATGTGTTCCAAGGAATCCTTGCCCTGAGCTTGGATTGATCCTTGGATGTGTTCCTTGGTGGTTGATATAAGTCCCTGGACATGTCTAGGGCCCCTGGATATGTTCCAAGGTACCCATGCCTAAAGCATGGGTTGATCCTTGGTCTTGCACCTTGGTGGGTAAGACCCCAGATGTGTTCTGGGGCAACCTGGTCTTTGACCAGGTAAATCTTGGTGTAATACCAAGATGTGTTGGTGTGTGATCCTCTTCCTCTCTCCCAGGATGGCCCATAGGACCTAGGAGAGACTATGAAGATGGGCATAACCACATTGTGTGATGTAACCCTTATGCAGTGATGATAAAGTTTATTGGTCACCTTGAGAATCATATGGACAATGTTTTGCCACTAAGAAAACCCCTTTGTCCTTCCTAACCCCTTGTTTGATCTTCACCTTTTGGTTTTTGAGTTTGGGTTTGAGTGGGGTTTGTATTTTTTGTTTTAGGGCTTAGTAAGATTAAAATGAAATATTAATTAATATTTAATATGACATTAAATTAATATTTATATTAATTAATATGTCATTATATTAATTATTATTTTATTACCCTAAGCCCTAGCCTAAAACTATAAATAAAACTCCTCCCTCACATTCTATTACACTCACTCACTCTCTCCTCTACTAAGTGGCGAATTGCTCTGAGTTTTTATTCCAAGTGTCGAGGCCTCCTTTGACTGTTCAATTCGTTTCCATTCCTTGTGCTGGGAAGTAATCTAAGTGCTGCGTTGAGGGTTGTGTTGAGGGTTTGTTTCTTTTCTGAGTTGTTGTTGCTGCCAGGTTCACCCTCCATTTCTATCCTACTCTATGCTGTCGGCCACCCTTCACTCTACCAGTCTTCAAGCAATCGACCCTCTTCTAAGTGGCGGATCCTCTTCTAGAGGTTGTCGTCCCATTCTCTGTACAGATCAGGAACCTTGAGGGCTGCGGCTATCATGCTGAGTTGATAGCCCCTTACTGTAGGCAGCCGTCTACATTTTGAGCAGATCTAGAATTCCAGACTTTCTCTCCTTTGTTGTCACACTTTTCTCCAAGCAAATTCCTCTCTGTGTGTGGCTGAGATAAGGGTTTACTTCCAGAAATCAATTTGGGGTTTGTTGTCTTGTCTTTGAGGTTTTTCTATGGTGGCATAACAGTCCTATATTCTCTTTGATAGAGATCTAACCATTAGAGGTTGATCCATGAGCCCAAGACTATATCTGAGTATAATTCAGAGAGATACATCTCACTTGTGAGTCTAGAGCTCTTCCTTCATTTGCACAAGAGGTAAATTACAGAAGTAAGTTTTCAGTTGCTTTTATTTCAGTTTGAATAATTTTGTCTAAAGCTCAGATCAACTAGTTTGCTATCTCAAAAATTACTATTGCTTTAGATCTATTGGTTTTCAGATCTATTAGCTTGCCTACTCAGAAATATTATGTTGTTTAGATCTATGAATGTTGTTTTCAGATCTACTATACTCAGAAATAACTATTTGATTCTGATCTATTAGATATACTCAGAAGTAATTGTTTTAGTTCAGATCTACTAGTTGGAATGCTCAGAAATATGTTACTGTTCTAGATCTAATTTTGTTTTCAGATCTACATTATTTCTCTGATCAGAAATTTTTCTTTATTTAGATCTATTAAATTCTTGCTGATAGAAATTTATTTCTGCATTAAATGTTGTTCAGAATCCTCATGTTTCAGTTCTAAAATTTGTTTATATGTTGTGTATTTTATGGCTGTCATAAAACTGGGTTTTGGGCATTAAACAGTGAGTGATCTCAGTGAGACTTGAAACTGGGTGGGGTCTGAAAATTTTACACGTTTATTATGTTAGAGTAGGTTAGAATGAATAAGCTCTTTAGCATGAGCATTAGATTAACTCGTATGTTTCATTTTATTGATTTCTGCATTTTCTTTAGAATAAAAGTTAAATGTTGCTTACATGTATGTATTATCCTCTGAGATGTGGTGCTACTAACATGTGTTTCATGTTGAAGTATTGTAACTTCGAAAAATATTCTACCTAAGAGGGAATGTTGAATAACATTATTATATTATATTTATTAATTAGGCCCTATTGTGCCTTTGTAAAAGTCATCCCTTTTGTGCCTTAACAATCAAATGTAAATTAAGAGGGTACAGTAACAGGTCAGCCCAGACCTAATTATAGGTTGGCCAGACCACTATTTATAAGAGAGGTCAGCGCCTCATTTGGACACTCACCAACTAGCTTTGTAGCGTGCAAGTCTTGGAGTAGAACGTACTGCAACTAGGTGTGACGTCAAGGAGGGTTCTTGGTCTATGTCTTGGTATCTCTTGGTTAAGTAGTGCGCTACTCTTTCCTAGTGAAGGAGTAGAGTAGGATCTTCTGCTTTGTTTCTAATCTATCTATAATGAGGAAGTTTTGTTGGGTTTTCTTCCCCGTGAGGGTTTCCAAGGATAACTTGTGTCTCTATTGTTTATGTGATTGTTGTTAATATTATGGTAGTTGCGGGAGGTATTTACCCCCATGTGTGTACCTGACGAGAATAGAAGACTCTGAGAAGCAAGAGAAACCCTAATGAGTTGGCTAATAACCCTAGAAGCCTTGTCAGCTCAAGAAGATAATTTATATTAGGTTATTAGCCTCCAAGAGAAGAAGTCGGCCAGAAATAATAATAATATACTGAACAGACACATATCCAG
>SNQJ01S0009864.1:205622-233003 GCA_010110895.2 Picea sitchensis | reverse complement strand
GTGTGAACCTGACGAGAGTAGAAGACTCCGGGAAGCAAGAGAAACCCTAATGAGTTGGCTAATAACCCTAGAAGCCTTGTCAGCTCAAGAAGATAATTTATATTAGGCTATTAGCCTCCAAGAGAAGAAGTCGGCTAGAAATAATAAAAATATACTGAACAGACACATATCCAGAAGGAGAAGTCGGCCCCAACAAAACTAGCAGGATTACTATAAATACAGGGCGCCAATTCTCATTTGTAGCCATCTCAGAATTGCAGTTTCCCAGTTGGTGCGCACTGCAGTTGCAGTCTGGTGCGCAGGTTTGGAGGAGGGTTGCAGCTGCAGCTGCAGCAGCAGCTAGTTTCAATATTGGCTTGAATATCTCTTGGCTAGGGTTTGGAACATCTGATCAGTTTTTTGTGATGCGTTATCCTTGGGGATTGATGCGCTACTCTTTGTTTGGCTATCTAGCCTAGGGTTTGCTTCCGAAGGAATTCTCAGTCAAGGTTAAGGTGCTCGGAGGGAGGCTTCGGCCTATGGTTGGGTGACAAAGGTATCGTCAATGGTAAAACGAGCACACCATCTTCTATATTCTAACAATTGCCTCTCTTTCAGTGATCTTATTTATGCAGCTAATGTGCTAAATGATTATAATAATAAAGAAGAATCATAACTGCCAGTTGTATAAGTAAAACTTCAACACTTCATTCATTTCATTTTATGCATGGATTTACTTCTATCTGAAGGAAGGGGCAAGGCACTTGTGTCTTTACCCTCCCTTGCATTTAATATTCATTTTGTGAGATTGTTTCAGGTCTACAAGTTTTTCAGATTCTGGAGTTCTCGTGCACTCTCAAGATGAGCACATGTCCCTGAGTTGGACCCAGCAATTACACCTCAGATTCTCTGCAGTGTACCCTACATTTTTTTCACGAGATGTGACCATTCTGATGAGCCCAAAGTGTGATGATCTCTTTGTATGTGGCCATGTTGGGTCGATTGATGGACAAGTGTTGGTTGGTTGGTAGCCCATATCCCCTTAGGTGGACGATCATGGCATGTCCCTTTAGTCCCCATTCTCAAGCTGCTTGGTTTTATTGCTCCGACCAATTATCCCTAGGTGGCGATAACTCCCATCAAGTCGGGAATTTATGTCCTAGGTAGGTATTCGGGCATTTTGAGGAGGATCTACTAGGATACATGATTTACGGGAGCCCTAACTACTCACTTATTTTATTTGCTATATAAAGGTGATTGCACTTTGTAAGGGTTGTCACACACATGGTTTGGCACACCTATTTTACCCCGCATGGCCCCCCCTTTTTTTATGTATGTACCACACTTTGGCCATGAGCTGATGAAGGTGATTTTATACATGTGCATCCAATTTCACATTTTTCGGGACAATTCACTTGTACCAAGTCATGGCTTACATCCTCCAAGGCATGAAAGGGTTATTTACGTCCACATGGGCCTCATCTACACATGCCACATTAAAGAGTGAAGAACGCCCTCGAAATTGGTTACCTTTTTTAGCTTATTATCATTTTTATGAGGGCCAAACCATGATTAAAGTTCATGACAAATCATGGGCACTTTTGGATTACTTATAAAGTGTTTAAAAAGGTGACATGGCACTTTTGGATGGATTATAAAATATTATTATTTAAAGGGCGATGTGACATAACTTAAAGTGCCTTTTAATAATGTGGCACTTACTTAGAACACTTTTCATAATGGGACGTGACTTAAAGGGTATGTTAGGAAGACTCGTGACCCCATCTTAAGGAGTCATCCACTTTCCAAGGTATATTTAACCTTTTCATGAATTCATTGGATGGAAGGAGGTGAGACGTTAAAGCTTTACTTGCTTGGGAAGCTTTCTAAGTATGGCTTTAACCCCTTTTCCATGAGAACGTTAAGGATCTAGGGAAAATCACTCCTTCTTCAAGGGTGGCGTCCCCTCTCATGAGGGTTTAATGCACATGAAAGCATCATTTAATTGTAATTTGACTTAGTCTCCAAGTTATGTGGATGACAAGTCTCCTTTACTTTATTTCCTTAGGCTTAATTTAGGGAATAAAAAATGGGAAGGAGCTAAAGGCCTCATCTATAATTAGAGACACTCCTCATTTCAAATCGTTGTGAATTGTTGGAGATCATTCTCATAAGCCATTAATGAAAGATCTTTACTTGGTGTTTTCGTGCCAATTTTTGGAGCTCTATCTTTCTTGGTTATTTTTCTTGGTCATCAAAGATTATTGTGATTATACAAGCTTTTTACGAAAGCTAGCAAGATCGATCCATTGAAGGATATCAAGTATCACTTGGAAGGAGGACGTCTATGGTTCATATCTCTTCCATCCTCCTTAATCGATTTGGTAAGTACTCAATCCCTTGTCTTGATTAGTTTTATACTCATTGGCAAGGGTCTTAAGTTTTCTTTCCAATCTATTGTTGATTTTGTTGGTGAAGGCCTTCCCTTGAGGAAACCTTTCTTGTAGGGCCTTGGTTTTCATGATTTGTCTTGATTAGACAAGAGACTACTAGCATTGAGGCCTTAGTCTCCTACTCTAATCCATAAACATCGGATAACCAATTCTTAGAGGGACATACTTCTTGACCCCATAAGCCCTAAGTGGAGACAAGGCACTAAGCTTACTCCCAACAACCAACCAAAAACAAACCTAAAACTCAAAATATTTTCTTTTATGTCATATAAAATATAAAAAATACAAAAAAAAGATAAAAGATAAAAATACAAAAAATTCCATTTATTGTCTAATGGATTATCAATGTTATATCTTACTTTCTAGACATATTGTTCAAGGGTTTCTACTTCATTGTTTATCTATAACTCTAAAAAGGAAAATTGGCCCTCTCTCATAGTGCTTAAAGGATTGTTCTAACATCTTGTGGGTTGACTTAAGGAGTTCTTCAAATCTATAATTTAATTTGCTGCATTAGAAATCAGATTTGGTGAAACCTAAGGCTGGGGTTCGGTGCTTTAAAGGTGTATTCTAACTCTCTCCTGGTCTATATTTCATTCCTAGATTATTTCTCAAGTTTATTTTACATATCTAGTTGTGAAATTGATCTCCTACTTGCTAATTGTATTTATCTTTTATCGAGAGATTCTCCTGGTGAAACCCTAAGGGGAATCACCATTCATTCTTACAAGTTTATACAAATTTCATGAGTAAATGTTGATTAAGCTTGTAATTTGTTAGTGCTAGTTTGCATTTAAAGCGGAAGCTATCTCATATCTCATACTAAGCACTTAATTATTAGCTCCTAACCCTCGTTATATTGGGTGGTTTATGCTCTTCACTTCTATTGAATATTGTTTAAGGCATCTTATCACTTATTAGGCACTAGTCTATCTAACGATATATCAAGGTGTTGTTTGTTAAAGTGGATCTCTCGCGGGACAACAATTTATTTGACAAGTTTACTTCACTTAGATTGGGATGCCCCTCATGGCTTCTAGGAGTCGGCCGAAAGTGAAGGGGAAATGTACTAAGGTGACAATGGTGCATTTCCCAATTGTGCTTACCTCCTTAGCACCACAAGTGGAGCTATTACAAGGGTGCTAATTTAGGCAGTCCACACACCATGCAATATGAGGGGTAACATGCAGCGTTGAGAGCATTTGTAGAGGAATATGGAAAGGAAGTTGTAACAACTTCTTGGGGTCTCTTGGATTTCCAACAAGGGCAACAAATTAGTTAGAGGAAAGTAATAAAGGGGCCTTAGCATTCTTTTAGATTTTTGTAGTAGCCTTCACATTCCCTTAGTGTGTTGTTACTAGTTGTACTTTTGAATCCCATTGATCTACTTCTTTTGGTCGTTCATGGACATTGATAAAAATATCTTATCTTATATTATCTTAATCACTACCAGAAATTTATGTAGAATTTCATTTTCTTTGCTCGAAACCAAAAAAACAAAAGCATTTATAAAGTCTAAGATACATCAGTAGAACATAATGACACATTATATGTAGAATGAATATCTATGATTAACCATTGATGGCACCAAGAATGGTACCATCACACATGGGTTATGTTTCTACCAGAACAAACAATACGATTTATGGCAAAATTGTAAAGACTTAGGAAGTATCACTATCAATGAGTAGCAAGTGAATCTAACCTAAATAAAGATAAGATAAGATAATTTTATTAATGTTCAACAAGTGACCACAAAAGCAGGTCAAAGGGGCTAACATGTACAATCCAGTGTAAATACAATTGGGAGTGCAATGTTAATTTCTTGAAACCAAGCAATCAGAAATTTTATGCCAATAATTTAACAACTCGGAATTTAATCTATTGCTGATATAAACTCTGTAAACTATGCAAAAAAATTACAATTGAGTTTTAACCATTAAAAATGCATAGTGAAATCATAAACGACACACATTTGAACACAGATATTTATGGGCAATGCCCCTTGAAACACCCCGAAGGGAAAACTAGTGAATGAGAGGATTTTATTGGCTTTAGAGGAAGAAAATAATTACAACAGCTAATTCATAAATTTCTTACAGCCCATCAAGCTCGATCTGTACGACTCTGCTTTTTCGACACAACTTTTTCGGTCCTGCAAACCATCTTTCCTCCAGCTGCAAATTCGCCCTCTTCCACAGCCAAATGGCCTTCTTCCTCTCAACTCAATGTGTGTCTCTCACTCTCCTTAGATATGCTTTTATAATCTCTTAATGACCAAATCCCTAACCCTAAGATCTCAACGGTCAAGATTAGATCTTGCCTTCCCAAGATCGATGGTTGTGACTTAATCTCTCGTTGAGATGACTTAAATCACTTAAGTCACTTAATTTTATAAAAAGTCACTCTAGGCATTAAATAACAGCCAAATTAACTTTACAAATGCAATTATAAAGTTAAAGATCTAGAGAGCGTCGCTCGGACACCTCCGCATGCTAGGCACTGCCAATGCGGAAGCACGTGTCCAAGCTACCCCAAAAATTAACATTCCCTCTTAGCGAGGAAGATACTTATGGAACCTCCACCTGGATCTGTCTCCAACCCCATCACTCCATCTATTGTTGTAGTTGCTCCCTCTGAACCAGAAAGCTTCCCTACCACCTGCACTGGATCCCGTGTTGAAGACATGTTCCTCCTCACCATGCCCTTAGGTGTCTCCTCGCACTCCTGAGCATTCAACTATGTCATCTCATACCAGCCGAGACTCCTGACAGTACTGGAAGTAGCCTGACAACCACCTGTCACTGACACTAATCCTGGATCCAAGATCCCCTTGGACTTACATACAGGTTGTCCCTGAGACCTGTATAACCTCCCCTGTCTGACACCAAGCACTGTTGTTGCGTCCAGGGTAGCTCCCTCTGGATATATGAACACATGTTCATGCTCAAACATAACTCCATGTCCCTCATCCTCCAAAGTTGATGCATGAAAGTAAGCTTACCTTCAGCTCCAGAACAAACAACACCTCTAGAGATCCCCCTAATTCTAGTTGGAATCTTAAACATCCAACCCCCTTCACTGCATGCATGGTACTAGTCCCACAATCCACATGACAATCTGAGTCTATCTCTGAAACACTAAGGAACATCAACCTCATTCCCGTCATATGGCAAGATGAACCACTGTCCACAATCCATGCTCCAATGTCCCCAAACTCTGCACTACCATTACCTAAAAGACAAAACACAAGAGAAAATTCCTTCTCGAATTTCTTAGCAAAATCATTGATCTCAGTTGATGCTAATGTTGTTACATGTGTCTCCTTCTTGCTCTTCTTGTTTGGACACTGGATTGCATAGTGGCCAATCTTATGACATGCAAAGCATTTCGCTTTGCTCATGTCCTCCTTTCCATCTCCCCTACCCTTCTTCGCATGAAGAGCAGCATTCTCCTTGTCTTCATCACCCTTAGCCTAACTTCCTTGAAGAGCCTCCTCCTGAGTCTCCTCCCAAAAGAAGTCATCCCACAACCTCTGCCAGTCAAGGAGATGTTCTCGTGCCACAACTCCCTTCACGAACAGAGCCCACTTCTCTAAGAACCCATTCAAAGTTTTCCTCACAAGTTCATCATCTTTGACTACCTCTCCAACAGTCGTTAACTCATCACGAACCTATGATATCCTAGTGAGATACGATGCCACTATGTTAGTATTGGACATCTTGGTGCTCCTAAGTTTCTCCCTCAGCACCATCTTCATGTTTTGGTTTCCACTCTGATAAATCTTTATCAGAGCCTCCCACATCTCATAGGCATTTTTCTTTCTGGACACATGAGGTATGATATGGTCCTTCACGGCATCCAAGAGCATCCTTTTGGCTTTCATATTTTTTTTATTGTACGCCGCCAAAAGTGTTATATTTGTGGGAACAACCTGGGTTTTCTCCACAATGTCCCCTATTTCGTTTTCCTCCAACATCAACGTAATCTGCTCTTTCCATGGGATAAAATTTGTAGCCCTGTCCAACCTGTCCTCAAACCTCAATCTGGTAGCCATCCTTGTCAAACTGACCAACAATTCTTTTCCCTGCCTTTTTCTGAGCAAAACTCCTGCAATCCTTACAAACCCTTGTGTCAAAGTCTTTAATGCCACTCTTCAGAGTCCCAGCTCTGAGACCATGTTAATTTCTTAAAACCCAGCAATCAGAAATTTTATGCCAATAATTTAACAACTCAGAATTTAATCTATTGCTGATATAAATTCTGTAAACTATGCACAAAATTTGCAGTTGAGTTTTAACCATTCAAAATGCACAACGGAATCATAAACAACACACACATTTGAACATAGATATTTCTGGGCAATGCCCCTGAAAAAACCCCAAAGGGAAAACCAATGAATGAGAGGATTTTATTGGCTTCAGAGGAAGAAAATAATTACAGCAGCTAATTCAAAATTTTCTAGCAGCCCAGCAAACTCAGCCTATACGGCCCTTCTTTTTTAGCCTTGCAAAATCGTCTTTCCTCCAGCTGCAAATTCGCCCTCTTCCTCTCAGCTCAATGTGTGCCTCTCACTATCCTGAGATATGCTTTTATAATCTTTTAATGACCAAATCCCTAACCCTAAGATCTCAACAGTCAAGATTAGATCTTGCCTTCCCAAGATCGATGGTTGTGACTTAATCTCTCGTTGAGATGACTTAAATCACTTAAGTCACTCAACTTTACAAAAAGTCACTTTAGTCATTAAATAAAAGCCACATTAACTTTATAAATACAATTACAAAGTTAAAGATCTAGAGAGCGTCACTCAAACACCTATGCATGCTAGGCATTACCAATGCGGAAGTACTTGTCCAAGCTACCCCAAAAACTAACATGCAAAAGCAGAACCCGGATCAATACTAAAAGTAAAAGCAAAGCTAAGTATCTAGCTAGGAACTAAAAATTGATTGTCTAATAGAACAAAATAAAAGAGTATTAGAGCATGGATGTCATGAATCCAAAAAAGGAATCCAGATTGAGGATCTTGATACTACCCAGGAGAGGAGAAGAAAATGTCAAATCCTACAAGCCTTGATGACTGAGAGCAAGGACGGGGACCTAGATATGGGCTCACTATTGTAGTTGTCAATCATTGCGAAAGGACCAATACTTCAACAAATGATATCCTTGGGGGAATGACCAGGGTGGAGGGGGCTCGATTGTACAATCCTAGGGGGGATGACCAAACAAGGAAGGCCCACTCTCCTACCATCCAGGCTCGAGGGAGAGCAAGTCTTGATAAAGGCCTAGTTGCACGGTTGAATCTAGGCAGTAGTCTCACGATCGTGTGTACGCGATCTTTGGGTTCATCTAGATCTAGTGCATATATCATTCTAGTAATGTTTGTTCTACGATCTAGAATGGCAACTCCTTACAAACCTAGAAGATGTTTGTCAGCCACCCGAAGGAGGAGGACGTGAAGAAACTTGGGAGAAGACCCAAGGCCTCACTACTCTAAGGTTTGAAGACCTATGCTTGTCACTTGTTACCCCAATCAAATGGGTCACCCTAAAAGAAAGAAGTTATCCTCCTAGAAGCATTGAGCTAAAGACACTAAGATCTATATCTGAGCACTTCTCTCATGAAAAGAGTAAGTCGCCTCTAGTCGAGGTATCGAAAGAAAGTGGAGAGGGAACCTCCCAAATCCTCATAAAGGTAGGGGTAACAACCAAGAATCTCATAGTAGAAAGGGCACCCGAAAATGAAATGCATCTCCATCTATGGCTCTTGTAAGTGGCAAAGCTAGCAAGCCCTATCAAGGCACGTATGTGGTGATTGGTTTCTATCCAAAGTCTAAGGGATCCCACCTAAAACTACCCTACGGGGATCCTAATAGAGGGCATCAAATGTCTCCATGTGTACGAGGGCAGGCAATGAAGCCATTCCACAACTCCATGAAATGCTCCAAGTAAAAAGCTATTTTTGGGCTTAGGTGCTCCAATGGTGCAGTCTGACCCGGTTGTACAGTGTATAGATGTACTCACGGATGGGTCAATTTTGAGCCTACTTAGAGAACAAGAGGTGGCCTAGCATATATAAAGAGTATTTGTAGGGGGTGTAAACAATCTAGAGAGATGGCCACCTACTAAATAATTTAGGACATGTCTGCATACCACCCATGTGCACAACCAAATGTGCAAACTAAGGCAATGGCCCGAAAGAGAAAAGCGTTAGGTAGGGTCCTAGGGGTACATATCTCTCCCGGATGTTGAGTCCCTGAAGTTTGAACTCTATGTAGGAAAGATACCAAACAAAAGATGACCTCAAGGCGAAAATGATAGGGGCTCCAAACTTCACCTGAACAATGGGCTACAGGATCGTGCACTTGCATCAAATGATGCACCTAAGAAACAAGGTCTAGACTCTCTCGATCTTAACCCTATCCGTCTGTAACAACCTCGGTCCCCAAATCTAAGAGACAATAAGGATTGTAGGCCTAATGATCGAATCTAGGAGATGCAACTTCGATGCCTGAAATTGGTCCTGGAAACAATGGCGCTCAAGGAGGGCAAGGGAGTCGTACCCCTTGCTAAGCAATGGCTACAAAGACACATGCTAAAACAAGGCCCCCCAAACTGTACCCCCAAATAGGTCTAAGCCGTCATGATCTCAATCTCATCTCCTAGAAGTAGAAATGAAAATCAAAGAGGGTACTCCTCGACATGTTGAAGATCAAGACCTTGGTTTTACCCCAAGTTGACCGTCAACTGCCAGAGGTAACAAAAATTAGCCAAGGCATCAATCTGTCTCTAAAGACCCTTAATCCAAGAAGCCAGTAGGATCAAGACATCAGCGAAGAGGCACAGGTAGATCAATACATGCAATTTTAAGAGCATTGTAAGGAGGTTGATTACCATTGCAATTCTTCATAATACTAATGGAACATATTATACAATTTGTTTTATAATACATCTGACTTTCCAAACATTGGCATAGTAAGCCCAACAAAGACAGAAGAAGAAAACTTTCACTTGACACAAATAATTGGAGAAAGTATATGCTGTGGGTGTGTTTCCAGCAGCAGGAGATGCATCTGCCGTATAAAGGGGCTGCAGGAGGCATTAACTCCAGGGAGGGAAACGTCTCCTGCTGTTTAGTCTGATCCACGTCTTCCCATGCCAACCAAACTGTTTTTAAGATCCTTCATGAATATTATAAGCCCAGAAGCTGTTACAGATGTTTGTTCTTTGTTTTCTAATGCCTAACAAGCTGTTATGAAGATCTGGTCTGCATTTGTGAGTGCCCAACAATTATAAATGTTAACCTGAAAAGTTTACTGTCCAATAAACATTACAGAGGATCGAACAACATTTTTAGAGGTACAGTAGCCTTATCATCTCAGCCGCCAATTCTTTTCCGGTTTGCCGACCAACATTCTGTCATTTGGCCGAGGGTTTAGGACCTTTCATCCGTTCAAAAGTGGTTGTCTGATATATTCAATCTGGGAATTTGCACTACATACATGCCATTAGCTTCCAGTTTCAATCTCCACAACTGAGCACACTTTGCCTGGAGTTTTCATAGGACTATACAAGGTTCCAAGTGAATATCCCTACAGTAGACAGACTTTCATGTATGTATTATGGGCTACTGATTCCTGCAGTAGACAGACTTCGAGTATGTATTATTGACTGCTGATTCAAATTTCATTGTTATTTTATATTTTATTTGTATTGTAGTGTTAATGAGCATAGATTCATATTTTAGTTGTAAAGAATTGGTAATTTTAGTTATTTAAATTTTATACACACACACACTCTGCCAGACCCACTGCTGTACCACAATTCCTAAATGTGGGCCCTGTGCTGTACCGCCTGATTCATCATTGGCATTCACACTGACAATTTAAGGTTTAAACAAGAATTGAAGTTTGAACGAAATAAAAAGTTAGTGCAAACAGGTGTAAAATTTATAGGGCACGCTCACATCAATAAAACCAAAGTTTTAAAAGTCGGAATTGGATTCAGAACCGGCCAAGGGTCAGACCAGACTCAGATTGGAATTGGCCGATGACTTGGTTTATGAACCGGTTTACTAACAAATATATAAAATATTAAAATTTTAATGAAAAAATATATATTTTAAAGATTTCAAACCATTAGAGACAAAATATGCAAAGTCTGCTCATGTATATATCATGTAAGGGTGAATATAGCAAAATGGGCACCAAACACAACACATATCAGAAACAAAATACATATACAACTAGGCTCTAAATGGCCTCTAGAGTCCAAAAAACAACAAGCTACTAGCCTACTACATAAAATGGAGTGTTCCCTGGTAAGGATTTCTAGGAATACTTTTGCTAGGTCTTCTTCATAGCATTGCAGGCCTTTGAGGTTCAAAGAAAAGTTAAAACACAGAGATGGTCTATTGATGAAGCATTTACCACATGATCAACTGCATCTAACCCTTAACATTAGATTGATAAAGCATCTACCACACGATCAACTGCATCTAACCCTAAACATTAGATTTTCATTTTGGCTTACTTCGTTAATACTGAAAGTATTCTGGTTATATGATATTGTACAGCAATTAAACTTCAAGAAAACTTTCCTGTTTGGTATATTATAATTAAAGAGGATACATGCACCATTGAGGAAGGTTGATGGCACTCGAGTTGGATAGAAGCAATAACTTATAAGTTGATTTGGTACTACCAAGCATATGAACACCCAAAAGACACCCAGTGCATGCATAATTATTAATATTGTTTGTTGGTGTTTAATATTGTGTCTGAGATAGAAATGGAAGCTTGTAAGTCTGAGACTTTGACGCTTAAAAACTTGTTTCTAGAACAACTAGCAAAGTACAACTGCGATTTATGTTTGAACTTTAAAACTGTATGTTATTGGACCATTCACAGCCAGTCGTGCCTATCCATATATGACAACTACAAATATAAAGTTAAATTTTACTGTGGTCATCTGAGAACCAATTTCTCAACAATACTGGATGCTCTTATCTATTTTGATTCTGACATTTATGTAGCTTGGGAATTCAGTGTATATATCCTGTGTTTTTGAAAGATCATGAAAATATTTTGATGCTAAATATTGTCTCTCAATGGATCTTTTTAGCTGGTGAAGACTGTGTTCGAATCTTGTGATGAAAACACGGATCATGCCATCAAGAGCCTCAGTAATCTTTGCCTTGACCAATCTGAGAAGCATATATTTACTGCAGTTTATGGTTTGGTTCATTCATATGGCCAGTTTGGAATGGAACCAGCCAAGCCATCCCCAAACCAGTTCGATGGCCAGTTAAATGCATCTGGAGGTCTGACCAGCCAAACTGGCCAGTTCCAGTTCCAGTTCTGCCGGTTTTAAAAACACTGATGCAAATAGGTGTACAGTGTATAGGACACGTTCACATCAATAAACCATAGTTGAAAAAAACGATGACTCCGACACTTCTGAGTACTCCTGAGTCAAACCCGGCTCAACCCTGCTGCCAAGCTGAGTTTAGTCTATCCCAAGTCTGACTCTCTACCAGCTAGTCATACTTGCCAGTAGCATGGTAGACGAACACATACTAACAACCCTGAAATGTGAGTAACTCGCAAATTACTTGTTGTCTGGCCAAGCTGAAGCAATCCCAAGTCAACCTCTCCACCAGCAAGTCATACTCGCCCGTAGCATGGTAGACCTGTGTGTACTTACAGGTCAGAGTCCCTAACTTATAAGTAACTCGTGGGTTATTTTTTGTCCAGAAAGTTCAACTCGTGGACAGATGGAATAACTTGTAGGTGTCATATAAGTGCCAAAAAGGAAAAGAAAACCCCTCTATTTTAATGATTTTTGCTCTCTAGCATTTGCCAAGATTTTCCAAGTTCAAGTCAAACTGTTACACTCAGGCCTTGCTGAGTTTTTCGACATTGTAACAAACTAAAAGAAGTAGCAAGGTAAAGAGAAAACATAAGAGAATATCAAAGAAACAATGGAGAATTTCAAGGTTTCAAATAGTTGATTGATGTTTATCTTTGGCAGACTATCAAGGACTCTAGACCCCAAGGTCAACTATGTGCTATGGAGTCTAGGCATCAGGGCCTGCATCGTGTCTGAAAATGAAATTACTGAACAGTGATTGAAATCCTGATTATTACAAAAACAAGTGGCACTAGGGACTCTCTTGTGTGGGCTAGAAATATCTTATATTTGAAAATATGAACATTTCATCCATCGCCATTGGGGGGTTTCAGTTATATTCGTTTTTTATTTTGGAAGTTAAACATGCAGAGAGGTCAAGGGCTACACTGCATAACACGGAGCGGCATCAGCGAAGATGCCAGGTCTGAGGGATACATATTCCGCCAAATTCACCTGGGACTTGCACCCAGCCTCATCCTTTTTGACATGCTAGCGACCCACCTGGCAAGAATTGGACCGTGGTTGACGGTACGTCAACCTCACCGGTGAACCAAGGCCCCGTTGGCATTGAGCTGTGTTCTTAAGTAAAATAACTTCATAGGGTTTGAACATATGACCTCTGCACCCCCTTTCTTGCATAACGAATTACATTATGCGTAAAACAAAGCTGAAACAAGGGACTTCGATACCGTAATGGCTGAATCCAACCCTGACTTCATTATTAGGGCATATTCATTTTATGCGTGCTAATGGAAATGACTACAGGGAACTCGAACCATGACCGCTTGGTTGGCATTCGGATAAGTACAATTCAGCTCACCTTTCAAGTAGAGTATATGTACAGAATGCTATAAACAAAAAAATTCTAAGAGATGTTTTAATCCATTTGCAAGCAAGAGTTCGAATCCCGTACCGATCAGAAGAGAGGCGCTGGCCTCATGCAGATAGTAGAATTTATGCCTGCGCAAGACATGGCCGAGCACAAATGCAAGAACGAGCATCATGATCTGGAGGAGAATTCCGACGCCTGCAGCCTGCGTTTCGATGGCCGCCTTACCTGGGGAATCCGAAGGGGAAAGCGGCAGTTCGGCCATGGCCGCTAATTTCTTTAAGAAAAAATCCCCCAATTCAAATTCAATGAATTGAATTGAAAAAATTGGGCAGTAGAGCTACAACAGATTGTCCATGTCCCCCAAAATCCTCTGCAACGCCGAGGGTTTTCGAATACTACTACTATAATTGTGTCGGTACGGGAAGAGGGAGAACCTCGGATTCTCTCGACAGAATACTTCCTCAATATTAGCGTAGAGCGTAGAATGAGAGACGCATGTGTACTTAGAATCTCTCGACAGTTTACTTCCTCCAGTATTAGCGTAGAGCGTAGAAGGAGGAACGAATGTGTATTTGATATTTTCTCATTTTATACATTAAATTATTAATTATTAATTAGCATTCCAAATTTCCAAACTCCGCGGGTAAGCAGCTTAGCACGATGGTCGTTAACTGAGTTTTTTTTATTGAGCACGTGTCAGCGGAGGATTGAATTGAAGGTTTGTGAAAGCTATAACGCGCCAATAGTTCGCTTTCACTTGGTATTGAGTTCCACGCCTCTCGTCTTAAATTCAAAATATTGTTTTTTTATTTTTTTTTAAATTCCCTTATCACCACATCCAAGGTCAACAATTTTTCTTTCACGTAAATCGTAATCGCATAGTTTAAAAATGGTTAACATTATGGATTTTCTTTTACAGAATTTTTTTTAAAATTTAGAAGAATTGTTAAAAATTTTAATACTTTTAGTTGAGATTGCATAATAGGTTTTTGAGAATATTAAATTCATTTTTATAATTAAAAATCCATTTTTCAATTATAAAAAACAATCAAACACTTAAAATATTTGTATATCAACTTTTTTACTAAGATGTAACATTATAAGTGTAAATGTAGTGAATAAATATAACATTATAAGTGTAAATGTAGTGAATAATTGAAATGTAGTGTCCATTAAATTTAGAAAAATTCTCTACCATAATTTTAATTTAGTTGATTTGTTTCTTAATAAATGGATATATTTAATTTTAAAAATAATTTTATTTTTTTAATTAAATATTGATTTAGTAGATTTATTTTTCTTTAATTTTAGAGATGTGATCATTGTTAAATATATTAAAATTTTGAAGAAAAATATAACTAAAAGAAAATAGATTTGTTTACTTGTTAATTTTTATTTTTTTCACATAAAATTTCACATTATATTTATATAAAATATAAGATGTTATTTTTACACTCATTACAATAGTAGATAACCTTGATTTTTCATGGACTACTCCCAACAAAATATAGAGAGATCATCTAAATCCCTACATTAACCCTCGTCATCTTCAAAAAGCCCCAAAAGAGCATATATCAAAAAAGGAACATATAGAACTTGTTCTATAGCTTTTTTTTCCAATAAGAAATTCCCTCAAAATTATATTAATAATTTTAATTACATCTTCCAAGAGTCTCGATCAGAGACTAAACACTCCAAGTGACCTCCAGAAAAGAACTAAAAACAACATAGATCTGTAACAAAACTATCTTCTTCATGCCCCGAGCCCATACCCAGAACAGTAGATTGCAAACTAACGAGCTCCAACTCGTTCTATAGCTACACATAGAGAGTTACCCAAAAACAATAAAACTATGATAGCACCCCTTATTGTCATCTAATATAGTTTTAAAAACAAAGTGGAGCCCTCATGACCGTCTTCCCATAGATTGTATGTTATGTTCCTCGGTTGCTTTTGAAGAGCCTGTCTTGATAAACAGTCAGCCTCTTGGTTATCTTCTCTAAAAATATGGGAAAAGGATATAGTCCTGAAGAGCTTGATGAGATTTGAAATCATGTCCTTCCAATAGTCCAAAGTGACTACTTGTAATGTGCCTTTCCTGTTTAGCCAATCAATGACTATTTTAGAGTCTCCAAGTACTACTAAATATGTGATTGAAAGCCGAGATGCCAGCGTTAATGAAGCCCAAACCCCCATAAGTTCAACCCTGGTATTTGTTCCTTGACCAAAATTTAAAGTCCATTTGTAGGTTGAATGTTCATTGATCTTTATCACCCCACCTGCACCACTTTGATGGCCATTTTGTTGGGTTGCCCCGTCAAACCACCCAATTATTTTATGTTCAGGTAGTGCATGACATGTGGTTCTGGGGATTTGAACTTTTTCCTTTTCTTTGGATCTGCCCACAGCTCCTAAAGATTGGTGAACCACTTTTTCTATAGAGGGATTCCCATACTCATAGATGGTCTTGTTTCATTCTAACCAGATATATCAGCTAATATAGGCGAGAAAAGTTGGATATAAAATGATTCTGAAAGTTCCAATTTTCAAAGCAATCATTCACCGATAAACCATTCCACCCTGAAGAGAGAGTTAGAGCATTTTTATTCTATCCCAGACTATAATGGTGAATGGACATTTTACCAATAGGTGTTTTACTGTCTCCCGATTGTTGTTGCATAGGTGGCAATAACTTGGCCCAACCCATCCTTTATTTTGAAGGTTTTTCCAAGTGAGAATTTTGTTTTCCACTGCAAGCCAGACAAAGAGTTTAATTTTATGTGGACAATCCCATAACCACAGTTTTATCCTCTAGCCTCCAATTGTTTTTTTTCCACAGTTTTGTAGCTATGGCATTATATACATTTTTAGCTGTAAGATTATCCGAGTTGTCTCCTCCCGTCCACTTTAACTCATCTAGTTTGTACAATAGTTGTACCCCTGATCCAATCAGTGCTCTTCTAAACATGTTCCATTATGTATCTAATTCACCTTCCAGACCCATCTCTTCACTATCTAACCATGCGATCATATCATACCTGGACGTAAATCTCGATTGGCCTGATATAGGTAATGAACGTTTATTTGGTTGAGTGTTACTACCAGATCTTTAGACAAAATAGAATCTTTTCCCATGCCCATAATCATATCCTTCCCTAGAATAATGGAGTGTCCAGATCCCGGACTCCAAGCTAACTAGTGTAAAACAAGATGTAAAGGTTTAAGGAGATTTTTCCAAGTCTGGGAGCCCTGGGCCGATACTGCAGTGGTCGATCTTAGCCATGTCATCACTGTTCCGTAAGGGCGGTACTTATCCTTTATGACCCGGTGCCAAATTCCATTCTTTATCAATACTCTCCAAAGCGTGTTTGACGACAGTGCCCTATAGAAACCGTATATATTTCTCAATCCCCAGCCTCCATGTTTTTTTGGCCTCGCTTAAATCTCCCATCTACATAAGTGATAATTTTGCTTCAACTTGCTTCATGACCATAAGAAAGAGAAGATCGGTTGGTGGATCCGATTAAGAACTCTAGACGGGATATGTGCCAAAGCCATCCAATAGACCGGTTGGCTCTCTAGTACTGCTTTTATAAGCAGGTAGCGACCTCCGAGGGATAGCCAACGATAGCACCAATGATTTATCCTCTTTTCAAATTTTGAAATGAGCCAGTACTAGTCCTCAACCTTGTCATTGTCAGGTTTTAAGAAAAAACCCAAATAGTTGAACCCTTTAGATAGTTCATTGAAATTGAAATGGAAAATTTCTTTTAAGTATTTTAGAGTACCCTATTGAACTCCAAAGTGGACAAAAGTGGATTTTTGTACATTGATCATCAGATCCAACACACCACAAAAAACGCCTAGAATTCTATTGATCTCCTTCCACTCTTCGATCAAAGCTTTTGTCATTATGAGAACATCATCCACGAATAGTAGATGCAGGGTCTTAATTAATCTAGAAACCTTTATCTCAAACAACTTTCCTTATGCCTGGACCTTTTTTTAGAGAAAGGCTAAGACCTTCCATCACAAGAATCAATAGGAGTGGCGACAGTGGACAACTTTGTCTTAATCCTCTACCACTCTGGGAAAACGTTGTCGATTCTCTGTTGATCAGAATAGCATAGGATGGAGAGGTTACACAACCAATGATCTAGTTTGTAGTAGGAAGACCAAAACAACATTGTAGAAGTATTAATCGAAGAAAATATCAATTTATACAATCGTATGCCTTATTTAAATCTAACTTCAGAATGATGGCTTGAATTTTTTTTCCCTTTATAATGTGAAGGAACTCTTGGGTTGTGCTAATGGCATCTAAAATCGGTCTTCCTTTTAGAAATCCCAGTTGTTCCTCGGATAAGGATCGGGATAGGATAGGTGCGATCCTTCTTGTTATAATTTTTGCAATGATTTTGTAACACAAATTACACAAAGCAATTGGGCAAAAATCACCAAAGGAGTTGGGACTGTTAAGCTATAAAAGTCGAATTAAGCAATCTGATGACCTCACCACATTGTCTTGATTCCTCTACTGCATCTAGTAAATCCTTCCCAATCAGGTCGAAAAAGTGTAAAAAGAATTCAACAATCCACCCGTCAGGCCCTGGACTTTTGTCCTTGGAAAAGCCTTTTAGAACCTCTAGTAATTCCTCACTGGAGCAAGGATTTTCAAGATTAATGACTTCTTCCTTTGTGACTATTCTGGGATAAAGCCTTACCGTAGAAATCTGATCCTCTATGGTATTCTGACATGTGTTATGGAAGAAAGTGTTGAAGAATATAGACGCTTATTCCTTCAAGGCCTCCTGGCCTGTGTGAACCAAACTGTTTTCATCCTTTATCTCCCAGATATGCTTTTTGTTTCATCTGTGACTTGCGAAACGGTGGAAAAATTTTGTATTCTTATCACCACTTTGGATCCATATAGCCCTGTTTTTTTGTCACCGCCGATCCTCTTATGCTAGGAGATGTTTATTGCACTCTGCCTCTAAATACTTCAAATGATGATCTAAATCTGTATTGTACACTCCCCGTGTCTTCTTCTTATAGTGATATTCTAGTTCCTCCTCAATCTTTCCCAACGCTAATTGTTCCATAAATCTTTTTTCTTTTGACCATGACTTTACTCGCATCTTAAGTTGTTTTAGCTTCCCAACTAATCTCCTCTATGCTCCCTCTTCCTATTAGAGTTGGTGATCATTCCACGCTTCCTGAACCAGAGTAGAAAAAATATGTTCTCGTAACCAGCCTGGGTTAAGTTTGAAAGGATGAGCAACAGTCGAAAAACAAAGACCCAATTGTAGCAAAATTGGAGCATGATCTGATATATAAGGGTAATCCACCCAAGACCTATATCTCACCGACAACGAGATGAGGTTCTCTGAAACATATACTCTGTCGAGCCTCTTAGAGATTTCTTCCACTCCAAATCTGTCATTTCTCCACGTACGAACCACCTCTGCTGGGGGGATATCAACAAGCTAATTTTTTAAAAAGATTTCTTTAAAAAATATCGCTAGCAGATCTAACAAGGTTGTGGCACCCCAAACCTCCTCTGCGCTTGTAGTGAAATTTAAATCCCCAGCTACAATCAAATCACTATGAGTTAACAGGCCCTTGCCATCCACATTTTCCCATAAATTCTTTCAATCTTTACATGGACCATAAACATTTAAGAAAGAGATCCTCCTTTTATCAGCTATACAAGTACCTGACAAAAAAATACCACCACAACTTAGGAATGGGAGTAAGTCGAAAATTTTAGGATCCCATGACACCAGTAATCCGCCTGACTTCCCTATTGATCTGAAAATAGGGGGATGACTTGTTATGCTATGCAAGCACCCTCTACTCCATTAAAATAAACTTCAGGACCTTGTTGAATGTCTTCGTTATGCAAGATAAATTATGTGCCAAGTTTATGCATCTTCTAGGTGTTTATGTGTGAGGAATTTTTAATGGTTAAATGTTGTTTAAAGAAATACAACAACAACATAACATGCAACAGAATATAACCAGCAACTCACGACAATAAGAACATGATAAAGGAGTTCACCCCCAACTGGGCTACATCTCCTTGAGCCTCCATCAATGGACTAGGCTCTCTAGGATTAATTTGTCAAATATTATTTTACAAGTTGTTTCTAAAATCCAATGGATTTACTGACTATACCATTGGGTTCATGATACATAAAAACCCCAAAAATGACTAATAGAACTCTGAAAACGGACCATGGCTCATCTGGGCATGACCTCTTCTACATGTGGCCTTGAGCTTCCCTGAGATTCCTTGTGGAAAAAACACCTGTAAAAGTCTTCAAATGCCTCTTAAACCTATCCCAATGTGTTTAGAGCATAACAATTAGTCAAAAATGACTATTCAGTCAAAAAAAATGGACTTGGGCTCATCTAAGCATGACCTCCATCATTGGTGGCCCTAAGCTCCCTAGAGCTCCTAAAAATTCAAGGTAGAAAAAACTGCAAAAGAAGTCTCCAAATGGCTTTGAAAACAGTGCCAATGGATTCAGAACATCCAAAAACCCCTAGCTGGGCTTTTTCAGCACCTCATTTGGCCAAAAAATGAAGAAGATAGGCCTCCTGCCATTTTCCTCCTTCAAGCTTATTGTCTCTGGCTCGCCAATTCACACCTCATGTGTGAGTAACCTGGCCTCTGGACGTTTTTTGTGCCTAAACCCAGCACCCACACGCATTTTTAAATTGGTGCCAAAATGTCGCACGGTTAGCGGATTTTAGGCCCCCAAAGTTGGAGGTGTTGGGCGCATGGGGCCATGTGGCCAAGTTTTTAGCGCATAAAAGGGGTCGTGTGCATGCTGGGCTGAGGTCGCGCCAAGTGTCAAGGGCAAAGGGTCCAACCATTTGCACAGAAATGCATGTGCCAAACTTGTTTATGTGGTCACATGGTAAAAGTGCTAACAATCGGGGGCTGGGGCTAAGCCCCAGCCCTGGCCCTGTGCCCAAATAAAATATATTTAAACTAAAATAATTTTTAAAACCTTTAATGTTAAGAAACACTATAGGGGCGCACCGGTTGGTGGCCTTTGCCAAAGCTCTGCCCTGCCTGAAGGTCGCTAGGTCGAGTCTTGTGGACTCCAAATAATTTTGTCAACTACCAACCAAACGGGCTGCCACGTGGCAGCTCACGACTGGGCCACGTGGCACCATTTCATTCACTCAAACGAGGACACGTGTCATCAACCGATTCACCCACGTGTCTTGTCAACACATTGACAATTCACCACTTTCCATGTCACCATCATGCCACATCATCTGTACGGTCATCCACGTCAGCGTACGACCCATGCTATGTCATATGTACGGACTATACAGTCAGCAAATTTTTGCTTGTTTGGCAAATCAGACAAAATGTGATATCTCACTCATACAGTGTTTGTTTGAACCCGTTCGAAGTGCGTTGGGTTCTTGACGACGAGGCCTACACTCTTGTTTGTTTTGAAGTGATTCTGAACACTTTGATTTTTGGGCTAAAATTTGACCCCTGGTCCAGATTCTGATCAAGCCTTCCCACTGAAAGGCTTTTGGACCCACAAAATCTAATGATTATCTATCTGATCTTCAATGCTCTTCTGCTTCCAATTTCTATCAACTGATTCTACTTGAAAAGTCTTTTTTTTTTTTGGCAATCACCTGGGTACCTTGACATGCCTTGCACTGCAACTGGCTATGTCCCTCAACCACTGTTCTCTGGCTGCTGCTGACCCACTGTTCTCTTTGTGCTTGGAAGACTGACAGTCTTCCCACTGAGAATCAAGTCCCTCTTGTGAACTCTTTGGCGCAAACACAATTCGCTCTACAATGGCTGCAAAATTTCCCTACGACATCTTGTCACAAACCAAAAAACCCATCAATCTTGAAAACAAATTTAATACAAGACTGAAAATGATGCCAACAAAGTCTTTTAGCTCTTCAAGCAAATGGTCGCATCTTGTACTTCATCAAAGCACATGGCGTTTTCCTGCATCTTGGTGTACTCAATATCGACTTACAAGCCGACAAACACCATCGACTAAACATAAGTCGAAAAACATGATCGACACAACATAGTCGTCAAGACAACATCAACACAAGTCGAGACTCATTTGAAACACATCGACATTCCAAAATGACAAGTCGACATTCATGATACACAACCATGTCACAATCATGAGTCACTCAATGAAACTTCATTGTTTACACATGCAAAATCACATGCATGTGCATAGCTCTTCAACTCTCCTTCAAGTACAAACATAAGTACATAAACCTAAAAACATGTGGGTACTTAAGAGCTGAAAATGAAAAAGATAAATGGTTGCAACAAGTGAATATCATACCCATCTTTTACATCCTCTTGGCAAAGTTGTGCAACAACAAGAATGTCTTCAAATGAATTGCATTCACATGCAAACTTGCATCATACAAGTTATGATAAATTGTTGCAACTTGTCAAACTTTCAACAGAAATGCATACATAAGGCTGAAAAGTGCATCTACAAACAGAAAAATGCAAGCCTTATTTGTTCAAGAAATCTAACCATTTCTTACGAAGCCAAGTCAATGGTGACTTTTTCTGTTGAACATCGCCTTCTTGTGAATCATCTTGACTCACATCGATGATGGAATCTCCTCTTCCATTCTTGCCAATCTCTTTATCCATCTGCTTCTCGTGTTGTGGATGAGTGGTTGGATGCAATGTCCAACATTGGTCAATGAGATGACCCCTCTTCTGGCAATGAGTGCAAATCTTTTGCATCTTCCTTTCAAGTTGCCTTTGCTTGGAAAGTTTTCTGAATGTGGTCAATCTTTTCCAACATCTTGAAACATGATGGTTATCTAAACCACAATATGTACATGGACTTTTTCTTCCATTTTTACATGCAAATTTACCATGCTTAACATAATCAAAAGCAACTGAATGATAGGCAGAAATATACCTTGAACATTCACCTTTATCGCCTTCTTGAGGAGGTGAATTTGAAGAGTTACTAGCTCTCTTTTGAAGACCAACAAAAATGTTCTTGTCCTCRTGGTTGTCACAACTCTCTTGTTTCACACATTTGCATTCATCTTGAACACATACTTTGCATGCTTGAGGGATTGAACTTGCAACAAAAGTTCTTGAACATTCACCTTTATCGCCTTCTTGAGGAGGTGAATTTGAAGAGTTACTAGCTCTCTTTTGAAGACCAACAAAGATATTCTCGTCCTCGTGGTTGTTACAACTCTCTTGTTTCACACATGTGCATTCATCTTGAACACAAACTTTGCATGCTTGAGGGATTGAACTTGTAACAAAAGTTCTTGAACATTCACCTTTATCGCCTTCTTGCGGAGGTGAATTTGAAGAGTTACTAGCTCCCTTTTGAAGACCAACAAAAATGTTCTTGTCCTCATGGCTGTCACAACTCTCTTGTTTCACACATTTGCATTCATCTTGAACACATACTTTGCATGCTTGAGGGATTGAACTTGCAACAAAAGTTGTTCTTGGAATTGTTTCCCTTGTCTCCTCAACTTTGGAATATGCTCCATCTTTTTGTTCATATCCAAGACCCCTATACTTGGGCCTCTCCTCAACAACAATAGGCTCAACAATGCTTTGTGCATGCTTGCCTAACCCTCTACCTTCATAGCTCACTTTTAACAATAACTTGGACCCTATTCCTCTAGTGTGATTTTCAAAAACACCAAAGCATTCATATTGAGAGGAATTTGAAGAAAAACCAACATTACATACCTCATGTTCGTGCATGTACTTGGTAAGGGTTTCCTTTGCCTCATGGAGTTGAGTCTCCATCTCATGCAACTTTTCAAGAAGTTGGTGCTTCTCCTCCTTCATGGCCATCAACTGCTCTTGAAGGACAATGCTCTCCTTTCTATCTTCCCACAACTCTTGTACCATATCTCTCATGGTTACAAGTGCCTTCAACATATCTTTGTCAAATAACTTGGCTAATGAAGATGTATGAGAACTCTTATTGTTTGAATCTTCCTCCATCTTTGCAAGATATCAAACTTCAACACAAAACTTGCAGAATAATACCAACAGCTAAATCTCTAGCTATCAATGGCAATCACATGAGCAAAACTATGCTCTGGTACCACCTGATCTGAAAATAGGGGGTTGACTTGTTATGCTATGCAAGCACCCTCTATTCCATTAAAATAAACTTTAGGATCTTGCTCAATGTCTTAGTTATGCAAGATAAATTATGTGCCAAGTTTATGCATCTTCTAGGTGTTTATGTGTGAGGAATTTTTAATGGTTAAATGTTGTTTAAAGAAATACAACAGCAACATAACATGCAGCAAAATATAACCAACAACTCACGACAATAAGAACATGATAAAGGAGTTCACCCCCAACTGGGCTACATCTCCTTGAGCCTCCATTAATGGACTAGGCTCTCTGGGATTAGTTTGTCAAAGATTCTTTTACAAGCTACTGCTCAACTCCAATGGATTTACTGACTGTACCATTGGGTTCAGAATACATCAAAAAACCCAAAAATGACTAATAGAACTCTGAAAATGGACCATGGCTCATCCGGGCATGACCTCTTCTACATGTGGCCTTGAGCTTCCCTGAGCTTCCTTGTGGAAAAAACACCCGTAAAAGTCCTCAAATGCCTCTGAAACCTATCCCAATGTGTTCAGAGCATAACAATTAGCCAAACATGACTATTTAGTCACAGAAAATAGACTTGGGCTCATCTGAGCATGACCTCCATCAATGGTGGCCCTAAGCTCCCTAGAGCTCCTGAAACTTCAAGGTAGAAAAAACTACAAAATAAGTCTCCAAATGGCTTTGAAAACAGTTCCAATGGATTCAGAACATCCAAAAACCCCTAGCTAGTCTTTTTCGGCACTTCATTTGGCCAAAAAATGAAGAAGATAGGCTTCCTGCCATTTTCCTCCTTCAAGCTTGTTGTCTCTAGTTCACCAATTCGCACCTCCTGTGTGAGTAACCTGGCCTCTGGGTGTTTTTTGTGCCTAAACCCAACACCTGTGCACATTCCAAAATTGGTGCCAAAATGTCGCATCGTTAGCGGATCTTGGGCCCCCAAAGTCAGAGGTGTTGGGTGCATGGGGCCATGTGGCCAAGTTTTTCATAAAAGGGGTCACGTGCATGTCGGGCTGAGGTTGCGCCAAGTGTCGTGTGCAAAGGGTCCAACCGTTTGCATGGAAATGCCTGCGCCAAACTTGTTTGTGTGGTCACATGGTAAAAGTGCTAACAATCGGGGGCTGGGGCTAAGCCCTAACCCCGACCCCGCGCCCAAATGAAATATATTTAAACTTAAATAATTTTTAAAACCTTTAATGTCAAGAAACACTATAGGGGCGCGTCGGTTGGTGGCCTTTGCCAAAGCTCTGCCCTTCCCGAAGGTTGCGAGGTCGAGTCCTGTGGACTCCAAATAATTTTGTCAACTACCAACCAAAGGGGTGCCACGTGGCACCATTTCATTCACTCAAACGAGGACACGTGTCATCAACCGATTCGCCCACGTGTCCTGTCAAAAGACTGTCAATTCACCACTTGCCACGTCACCATCATGCCACGCCATCTATACGGTCATCCACGTCAATGTACGACCCCTGCCACGTCATCTCTACGCACTATAGAGTTAACAAATTTTTGCATGTTTGGAAAATCTGACAGAATGTGATATCTCGCTCATACAGTGTCCGTTTGAACCCATTCGAAGTGTGTTGGGTTCGTGACAACGAGGCCTACGCCCCTGTTCGTTTTGAAGCGATTCCAAACACTTTGATTTTTGGGCTAAAATTTGACCCCTGGTCTAGATTCTGATCACCTACAGAACTAACAACACAAATCATCCAATCAAGTCGTAAAGAAAACATGAAGTGTCTAGCCTTTTCCTCAACCACCAATGTCTCTTATAGAAAGATAATGTTCGATTGTGATTTTGTAAGAAGTCTACGAAGGGAGGCCGCTTTAAGGGGTCCTCTTACCCCTTTGATATTAAGAGAAAGGAGGATCATGATTTGGCCCTTGCAAGGGCTTTCATGCCTCTAAGCACCCCATGTTCAAAGTTGGATGATAGGTGTTGTGCAGAAAAGGACGTGTTAGTCCCAACCTTCTTTTGGGCACTCCTAGTTTTAATAGAAGAGAATTCATACCCCAAGCCCCGCGACCATGCATAGTCTTTCCCAGTATCCTCCCCTTCACAGGTAGATACCCGAAGTGCCCCACTGGACTCTGCATTGTGCATTACTTCCTTCCCCGGATAGGTCGGGATGGGTATGGGACTAGTAGCCTCCCTATAAGATGGGACCAATGAAGCAATCAACCAATCAAGTGTGTGATCACAAAAATCCGGTTCTTTGTACCACAAGACATGGCAAGTGCCCTCAATGTAAGGTAGCTAGAGAGGTAGTGGGGGGGCCCAAAGGGCCCATAGTGATAATAGTGGAGGTCATTCAATGTAAGGTGGACTAGGTCTACTATATTATTAAATAAGGCTCACTATGGTAGTTAGATATAATAAATGGGTAATTAGATATAATAAATGTAAGAAGACTTCTTAGAAGGTTTTACTTCTAAAAGATTCCTCCTCTAGATTGTCCTTAGGTGATGGTAGCACTATATAAAGAGGTTCAAGCAATGTAATGGGACATGAAGAGAAGTATTGGATTTGGAGCGGTGGCTCATTAGGAGGAAGCCCCCTTGAAGAGGCAAGTGAACAGGAGAGGATCCTTTCCATAATAGGATCCATTGTATGGTGTTGCCCTACCTCAAGGGTTTGCTAACAATAAAGTGTGGTTTCTTCTATCTTGTTTTGTGGATCTAGTGTGTATTCAGTATTTGTGGTGATTATATTTGTAGATCTATTCAGGTTCTTAACAAGTGGTATCAGAGCACTTTTCTTGGCAGACATTATGGGCAAATATTTTTTATTTTTTATTTTTTTATTTTTTGGAGAAGAAAAAAGAGGGCCGTGACATTCTAGAATTTTTCGGTATATTTATGTGCAAAATTTGCAAAAATAGGTTGTAGATCTGAGTTCCTCTCAGAAAAACACCCAAGGTGAAAAAAAAATTTGTCCGAAACGGAGTCCGGGAAGTCAAGATATTGAAGTTTTAAAATCTACAATTTTTCAGGGTTTTTTTCGCATACGGCGACGCGACTTTTTTTTATTCATTTCTGTAGTAGCTAGAGGCCGAATTTGCCAAGACAAATTATAGATCTGAGTTCCTCTCACAATTTCACCCAATTTAAAAAAAAAACAAAAAAAACTAGCCGAAACGGAGTCCGGGAAGTGAAGTTATGAGCATTTTAAATTCAGCAGTTTTTCAGGTTTTTTCCGAAAAACGCCGCGATTTTTTGTAGTATTTTATTTTTTTATTTTTTGGGTTTTTTCGTGACAGCGGCGAGACTGCAGATTTCATAGGGTGCTCAGATGGATATTTCTTCTCAAACCCTCAAATAAATTCTACATATTACTGAAGCATTCAAAGCCCAATGGTGTGGCACATTGCATGGCAGATTCCATGACCTTGCAGATGGCCTCAATGATAGTTTTCGTAGTATTCAAGATTCATTGGATAGCATGCAGGAGAAATTTCTTATGGCGGACATCATGAATGAATATCATCAATAAATGTATTCTTGGTATGCTTTGGAGGACGATTGTGATGATTGGTATATGGATAGTTGTCATTTCCAGGATGACAACCACTTCCATCTTCTATTTGATGACTCTCCTTCACATCATATAGAGCACATTATGGAGAGAAGTTCAACGTCTTCTATGCACACTATTTTTCAGTATTCTTCAGTACTAGTATGTTATTCAAATGATTTTGGGGATATGAAGGGATCTACATATTTTGATCCCCGTGATCAATGTAGATATTGGGAGTATCATTTTTAGTTGGTTCTTGAGTTCAGATATATTTCGTGTGTAGTTCACATGAGCAATTGGACATGGGACCCTGGTTTACAATGGCGGTTGGACTACTTTAGCATGGTGGCTACCATTTCTCAATGGGACCCTGGTTCTCTAGTCTACTTTAGCACTATGGTCCACACTTATCCACGAGACCTTGGTATATGGTTGTACATCAAGTGTTGAGGACAACACTTTGATAAGGGGGATGGAATGTAAGGTAGCTAGAGAGGTAGTGGGGGGGCCCAGAGGGCCCATAGTGATA
>SNQJ01S0009864.1:192308-205572 GCA_010110895.2 Picea sitchensis | reverse complement strand
TAGAGAGGTAGTGGGGGGGCCCAGAGGGCCCATAGTGATAATAGTGGAGGTCATTCAATGTAAGGTGGACTAGGTCCACTATATTATTAAATAAGGCCCACTATGGCAGTTAAATATAATAAATGGGTAATTAGATATAATAAATGTAAGACAACTTCTTAGAAGGTTCTACTTCTAGAAGATTCCTCCTCTAGAATGTTCTTAGGTGATGGTAAAACTATATAAAGAGGTTCAAACAATGTAATGGGACATGAAGAGAAGTATTGGATTTGGAGCAGTAGCTCATTAGGAGGAAGCCCCCTCGAAGAGGCAAGTGAACAGGAGAGGATCCTTTCCATAATAGGATCCATTGTATGGTGTTGCCCTACCTCAAGGGTTTGGTAATAATAAAGTGTGGTTTCTTCTATCTTGCTTTGTGGATCTAGTGTGCATTCAATATTTGTGATGATTATATTTGTAGATCTATTCAGGTTCTTAATAAGTAGCCTCCCTATAAGATGGGACCAATGAAGTAATCAACCAATCAAGTGTGTGATCACCAAAATCCGGTTCTTTGTACTACGGGACATGGCAAGTGCCCTCAATGGAAAACAAGAAGTTCCTCTATTGTAACAGTCTCTTGGGTAGTTACAAGCAAAGAAGAAGTTTCATCCCTAACTTCTAAAGAAGTTGAACCCTTTGGATCGGTCTCAAAAAAATTCCCCAAACGGACCATGGGCAAGGGTATCAAATCCGACAAAAAAGTACTATCTAAATGGTCTCGTTCCCATGTTGATAAGGAAAAATAAAGCGAAGGGAAATATTGTTTTAGCTTACTGACAAAAGAGGTATTTGGTTGTTCTGGACTTTCCTCTACCCTCGCAAAAGTGTAATCCACTGCCTCTTGTGTGTCCACACCAGTGGTGTAAAGGTCCTTTGACATTTCTTCCATGGAGTCCTCCAAATCCGAAACCCCAAAAGCTTGTTGAGAATCATTTCTCAAATGTTGCGTTCTCCTACAGAGAGTACACCGAAAAGGTATACCTAGGTAGTCGAGTCTCTAGACCAGTATGTGGCCCCGCCAATCTATCTCAAGTGACTCCAACAGTCCAGCATGGATATCCACTTCTACCAGTACCTTAGCCATCCTTTTATCCTGCGAATGTAGAGTAGTTTCATCCACCTTGATGAAACGACCCAATTCATTTCCAATCGCCTCCAGCGCCTTGACATTCAAAAGTTGGAGAGGTAGACCTGGTAAAAGTACCCAAAGGTGGCGGTAACTGAAATACTCTGTAGTCGGGTCGAAGCGAACTCGCCATCTCTTTATCATCAAACTACCGCCCTCGAAGTCCCACAATATCTCTAGAATAAGCCACGTGTCTTCCGAATTCTTAAAAGTAAAACCAAACCACCCTCTCGATAAGGTCAGGAGCTCAGAAGAATACCCCAAAAGCGGTACCCAAGAGCACTTCATCCACTCTGAGATTGGCATTTTACACTGTGACCGGTACAAAAATCTCCCCACCAGAGCGTAGAGAGAGAGGTTGCAAGACTCTTCAAGTCCCACGTCCACTCCCATTACCATCCAACACTTTGTCTTCTTTGTGTTTCCACACTCGAGCACAACGTCTAGGAAAGCCCCACTTACTCTGAGTGCAACCCCCTTGAAAAGCCTGTGTCTGAGAGCCAGAGGGAGAGGTTTTCACCTCAACCGTGTTCTGACCTTCTTGTAGACCATTTACCTGGCCTCTGCACTCAAAAGATAAACTAACAGGGTCCTTACCAGACAACAAAGTTGAATCTCAACCTTTGGAAAACTCTAAATCCTGACTAAGTTGGTAGTTTAACTTCGTACAAGAGTTATGAGGTATAGGGAACTTTGTCGTGGTCACAAGTGGTGTATTAAAACTCACATTAGGTTGTGCACTTATTAACTTGTGAAGAAGGTTAAACATGTTAGGAAATTGAACTTTTCAGTTTTACCATATCATCAAAATCTGGCCATGCAATTGTTTCCAAAATTGTAACTTTAAATTGATAAAATTATTGTTTTAGATGAAAAATGGAATACCTTATTATAATTTTAGATTAGATTGATAAAATTGATTTTTTGGATAAAAAGTAGAATACCTTATTGTAGTTTTAGATTGATAAAAATTGATTTTGAATGTGAAAATAATTTTCTTCAAATATTTTTATTGTCATTAAATTGTGCAATGTTAATAATGCTAACTATTTTATTAATTAGAATAATAATAATAATCTATTTTTAAGGTCACGGCCAAGCCAGCACACCAAATTGGTGTATGAGACCCCCTTGTTTGTGGGACAAGGGACCCCCCTCCGCCCAACGATTTGACTGATAAAGTTTACGAAGGTATACATACCCTACCCCCCTCTGGATTTGAACCCGTGACCTCTTAAGAGGAAACACATGTTCTTAACCATTAGACCCACTCCAAAATTTCAAGTTAAAATATCTAATTTAGATTTAATGATTAATGATTGAATTTTTTTTTTTATAAAACATTTAAAATGCAAAATTGTTATTTTTAAGCAGTAAATAATTAATGTTTAAAAAGAACATTGAGATTGATTTATAAGAAACTTTGTTTAACTTACCAACTTTCACAAATCCAAAATTACATTATTATTTTATTTTTTTAAATCTTTTTTTCTTTTATTATTTATAATTTAATCTTTATAAAATTTAGTAAAGTATTTGTAAAAATTGTACATACTTTAAAACTCATTAATGACAACGAAATATAGATTTGCGTGTCAACTTAGGTAACCTTAGTGGTTGAAATAATCCCATTTCATTGTTCAAATTCTATGGATGTACATCATGATAAAGTGTGTAAAATATATAATATTTTTTGGGTACGACTTTGAAAACAAAGGTCATTGGCAAAGGTAAATCATTTGACTTCATTGCTTGAATAGGTGTTATATCTACTTCCTTTCATTTCTAGTATTAGGTTACTAATCGAGTTATGGTTGAGAGGACAATTTTAAACTCGATAGAATATATATAAAAAGTTTTGTTTTTTATTAATATGAATAATAAAAGTTATTAAACTTTGTTTGTTGGGTTGTAAAAGTAAAATGTTCTTATTATCCTGGTTAGGGTTAAAGTGTTTCTAATAACATGTTTTGTACTTATGTTTGTATGTGTTTATAGAAAATGAGTGGGGTTAAGTGCAAGTTTTCAGTGATTTTAATGAAATAGGTATCTACAACTCAGGGTTTCTAGTCGAAGGGCAACTTTCATAGAATGGTAAGACACTTTTGTCAACTAAAGATCCAAAATTAGAGCAATTCTTCCTTATTTGTGTTGAGCTAAAGCACTCAGTGAAATGTATATGTGTGTGTGCAATAAAATTACATGCATTTTATAAAAAAAAAAAGTTGTACACAGGGGAGGCAGGTGTCGGGGGGGGGGTTTCTCTTCGAACCTGGAGGAAAAAGAATCTTGAACTACTACTAGAATCTAGGGAAGGAAACCAATAACAAAGTCGAGGCTTGTGCCATTCTAAAAGGTCTTCAATTGGCAAACCAGAGACAAATTCAAAATATGAACATAGTAGGAGATTCGAAGACAGTCATAAGAATGATGATCCAGGGTTTCGAGCCTAAAAATCTGAGTCTAGAAACGATAATAGACAAAATTCGCTTATCCACAAGGACTTTAAAGACCAAGTTCTTCCACATCCTTAGATGCAATAATGTTGAAGCAGACAAAATGGCCAATCTAGACATCGGGAAACCACTCGGAACTTTAGATGTGGAGGATGAGGAATGTTTAGCCCCCCTCGTGTTATGATAGATGCTCACCACAAGACCAGGACCCACCGCGCTATGTGGACGAGAGAGGACACTTGCAGCTCCAACACAAGCCTCAACAGATGGAGGCGACAATTGGCAGGAGTAATGGCATGATCTCTTCATCAAGGTTTAAATCGTGCTAATGAGAATTAGAACGATCACTTCATCATGACATGGGATGGTTATATCATCTGTCCATTTGATTTCGTGGGTAGCAGGCAAGCAAAGCCTCTGGATCAAATGGGTCAAGCGTGCAACAGGCTTGACACGACGTGGAATAGTCGTGATGATGACGGGTTCAGTCTTTGGATCGGGTCTATGAAGGGTCTAAGTACAATGTTTCAGGTAGATTACGAGATTTGGGAACTCCCCTTTCTGTATGGCATGAATTATTCGGTGATTGTTTCTTGGGGAGTTTTAATTCAACACTCCCGGACAATCTCTCTTTTGTGGTTCTCTCAAAATTTCCCTGAGTTTACTTTGGACTTTGTTCTCCTTGAATTCTCTTCTGCGGCCTTTCTGAGCCACCTTGCTCGGAGTTTCTCAACTTAGCTACGTCTGGGCATAGCCTCTCCCCCTTCCAAGTCTGGGCCCTTTGTTTTCCCATCGACCTTCACTTGGAGTGCTCTCCCTCGCCTCTTGTAGAACCGCCTCCCTCTTAACTTCATGGACAACATGCATAAGTCACATAAAGAGCCAGGTCAAGATTAGCAGGACCAAAAGAAAGATTGTCCAGGGTGTAAAAGGCTGAGAATTCATATGGGAGAAATCAACTCCACATTGACCTTCAAGTGAGAAACTCTCTCTCAGCATAGGCACCTCATTGAAGACTGCAGAATGAAGTGTTCACTCAGCGCAACCAAATTGAGGATCAATGCAGTCAAATGGAATGGAGAACATCCAAGGTCGTTTGGATCAGATGGAAAGAAATTATCATCAGCGCAACACCCTCGACAACACACATGAAGCTTCTAGAAATCTAACTTTAGCCACAGTGAATCAAGTCCTAGACCTCATCGAGCCAACAATATACCCAATTTGGGAGCAGCATGGACATTCAGAGGTAAAAAAGGAACCGGGTAGTTGATTCTGTAATTTTCAAGTGTCATGTTTTGTTTTACAATATACATAAATGGAGTTCTTTATAGGTGGTATTCTTCGAAATACAACAAAAATGTCATAGTTAGGAAAGTTGGCAACATAGTGGAAACAAATTTTGTAACAGTAGTCTCAAATTTCAAAGCATCTATATGTCGAAGGCCTATCATTGCCTTTTTTGTACTACAGTGGATTTATCCACACCTTTTTAATATAAATTTCCTAGTTCTTGTTAAGAAAAAAATAAAGTTGTACAAATAGCAACCACAAGAGTATGTGTGTGTACCAAAAAAGTTTGTACAAATGATGACCACAAGGATAAAGACAATAACTAACAACATTATCATCATTTCAAAAAGAGTGACATGTAGGGCGCCTAAAAGTAAATTTTCCACCAATGTCGTGCATGTTAACATATCAAAGAACATATAACAAAATAGGCAAGTCAAATTACTAACACAAAGTGTCATGCTATGTAATTGCACCCAGGATGCTACTCGCATAGAGAGGAGGGTTTTTGTCTTTGGGAGTTGACACTTGTTCATCTACTGCAAGCTCCATATTAGCTATAATTGGCTCTCATCCGTCATTACCCTGCTTAGACTCCACATGGGGATCTAGTTTAGAAATGGACAAAGGAACAATTATTTATTTAACAAGACATGAAACATTAGGAACTTAAGGTGGCAACTAACTTGGTGCTTCTCTCAATTCTCGTGAATTGCTCAACCATTGTGCAAAGAGTGATGCACTACAACATGAGCCCATTTTTTTCAATCTTAGTATCAATGGTTATTCCTTGTTCCCCTATAATCCTATGCTTGACCATTTCAGCATATAAAATCATTTCAACCAAATTTTTGTAGGTATTAAGGGTTGTTATACCCATCGAAAATATGGTAAAAAATATACGTTGAAAATGTGGAATAAAATATGGTAAAAAACATGCTTGTGGATGAAAAAACATTACAAAATGAGAGTAGTTTGTAAGCAATACTTTTCATTTCTCTTGAATATAATGGTGAATAAATAGAAAAACAAAACTTCTTGAAGAGGATCACTCGCCACTCTAGAAAGGGGAGAAGAGCAAATGAGATAGTCTAAAAGTGAGGAGAGGATATCCATGTTTCTACCTAGTTAGGGTTTTAGAAAATCAAGAAATCAAGTTTTTTCTTGCATTCTAAATCATCTCTTCAGTTTTTTAGAGAATAGTTAAATATATCCTCTAATACACTAGCCCCATTTAGATTCATTCACAGAATAAAGAATGGTTGATATTTGTGATAGCTTTAATTAATCTCTTTGGAAATTAAATGATAGCTTAGGCATGCCTCGAGATTATGATGATGTGTAGAGAATAACTTATGGTTTACATCTACAAGGGTGATGCAGGAGCATCGCTCCACCTCAGCAAATGCGCTAGCAAGCCAACACATAGACGCGCAATGGAGAAAGGGAGAGGCATTGACCCTCCCATTTTTAAATTTGAAATCTGATCCTATGGGGATTTGCATTGTAAGGCTGTAAGAGCCAATCCATACCTTTGTACAGGTAGTGGATAGGGTCGCCTTAAATGGTTGATTGCAAGCAAGTCTAGATCGTAGTCAGGTCTGGATAATCATTTATGTAATAAGCCGTAGGAGTATGGTGTCTTAACTGCGACAGTGATGGCACTAAGGCGATGAAGAGGATATGCTCGTAGAGCCCTCTTTTGAAAAGAAGAGAGAGATATTTGTAGAGAGGTATTAGAAGAAGCAGAGCTCAGGATAGAGTTAGGTTAGGGAGAGCTTGAGAGAACCGAGACTCTGTCGCAGTCCAGTTTTTGTAAACATCTGTATAGACACACATGGATAATAAAAAAACAGTTTTTCCTGCATATGGTGTGTTTATGTAATTGTGTTCATTGTTATGCTTTTATATGTCATTCATGTTTTGAACGTATGAACCAGTGAAGTATTGATAAGTTTCAATTGTTTCTCGTCTTTGGGTTTCAAGTGCAAGGGGTGCACATTGTCCACAAAGAGTGCGTTGACAAAGGTGAGTTAACCTCAAAGAAGCTTAGGAGAGACATTGTTGAACCTTCATCAACAGAAGTGCAAGGAATGCACAGGAAGAAATCTGTGTTGAGTTCAGAGAGAGAGAGAAATAGAGTCACTGAAAACTTTGTAGAGCTCTGCCAGGTGGGCATCGAGTGAGTTTCAGTGTGCATAGAGAAACTCTTGTCGATTTCAGGAAGAAGAGTATCAGAGAAAGATACTCACAAAGTTGTTGAACACACTGTAGAAAATGCTTAGTAAGGTGTTCTTTGAGCAGAAGGTTTCCAGGAGGGCACGAAGTTTTCCTTTGAAAGGAAACAGAAGGGCCGAGACCCTTAGGAGACTGGGTAAATCAAAAATCTCATAAGCGATAACGCAAGGAGTGTGTGGGAGATAGACTTATTCCAAGTCCTAAATCTTAGAAGAGATAACGCGTTTAAGAGTGCAAGCGAGACCCACACAATCCGGTTAGCAAGGTGAATGGTCAAAGGCCGAAGCCTTTGAACACTAACGAAATCTTTCGAGACAAAAGAAGTCAAAAGATCAGGAGGAGGAGTGACAATGGGCATCAAATAGATTGTGGAAAGGAGCCTGGACCATTAGATCAACGTCCAATGAACAAAGGAAGCGCAGAGGAGGGGAATAGATCCCATCTGTTGGATCTGAGTGCGAAGGACCAACAACCGTTGGATCTAGAGGTAAGTGCACGAGACTTAATCCTTGTGTGCGCAGGAGAGTGGACTAGTCAAAGTTTCAAAGTCTCGAAGTGAGCAGGGACCATCCACCGTCAAGGAAGACAGGTGGCGCAAGATCCACAGCTCTGGAAGTTTGTGGACAAAGAGGAAGTGAAACACACCCGAAGTAGGATCCTGACCATTGATCGTCGGGAGATACGTGTCAGCAGATCAACAACTTCGTGAAATCTGTTCGATAGTTCTCAGTTGAGATTTGAGACTCCTGAAGCACGAAGAGTCGAAGCGATTTTGGACCGTTAGATCTAGAAGGATACGTGTCAGCGAGTCGTGAGATCCAGAGGAGGGCAAAGGTGAAATGTTGAAACACCCGAAGCTCGAATAGCTGAAGAGTCGAAGAGCCGAGAGCCGTCAATTTGCAAGGGGAGACTTGTCAATAGATCGCAAGCTTCGAGTAAGTTGCATTTTAGTTTCGATTGAAAGTTGAAACTTTCAAAATCCGAAGACCCGAAGTGAATCTGAGATGTCAGATCCAGAGGAGACGTGGCATGAATCTGTGACCTTCGGATAAGGTCCATAATTAACTCATAGTCGTCAGATCGAGGGAGACGCGGAGGGATCACAACCGTTGATCTAGGGTCGACATGCGTTAGTGGATTAGCAACTCCGAAAGATTGACGTACGAAGGAAGGTGAGGTTTGACATTTGAGATTTATGAAGCCCATAAATCTGAATCGACGACAATCGTCGATGTGAAGGTGGACACACGACGTCAGATCTAAAACTACGGAAGAAAAGCAGAGGGGCAGAAGTTCGAAGTCTCGGAGAAGATCTCGATCGTTGATCGAAGAGGGAGTTGAAGGATCGTTGATCTGGTTGAGGAGGTCAAAGTCCTGAAGTGGGAGCACAACCATCGATTGGGGAAACAGGCGTCAACAGATCTTCCACTTCGACAGATTCCCAGTCAGAGGTAGCGGAGGTTTGAGAATTGAGATTCCAGAAGGTTGGATTCATGAAGGAGATCATGGCCGCAGATTTAAAGGGGGACAAGTGTCGATAGATCTTCCACTCCGAAAGATTGTCATACGGGGAAAAGCAAAGTTTGAGAACTGAAAATCCTGAAGGTCGAAAAGTTGAAATCAACCACATCCGTTGATTCAGGAGGAGCAGATCTGGTCCGTGGATTTGAAAAGGGAAGATCTAAACCGTCGGTTCAGACAATACCGTCAATATTGGGAGATCGACGGTCTCATAGCATTTTGGGGATAGGAGTTGCGTGAACTTTAAAACGTTGAGGGCGCCTGCAATCACGTGGTCACATGAGGTCACAGCTCGAGGACACATGAGAAGAAGGGGCTTAGAAAAAGGATCTTGTGGAGCATGAGAAGTTGAGATTTTCGAAGGTTGAAAACCCAAAGTAAATTAGGGTCATCGATCTGAGAAGGGAGATCGTTTGTAGGGAATCATTGCGGGGAACATAGGCGAAATTAGTGAACGTGCTAGTTCACAGTCCGCAATGCGTTGGAGTCACTGATCTCGTTGGGGCAAGAGATCAATGAGCACGATCAAAAGGAGATCGGGTGAGCACTTTCAGATTGCAGGGACAAGGTTCTTCCGTAAAGGGTGTTCACGTTGGTGGCCTGCAATTGTTGTGAACCATCGATCGACGAGAAGATTGATAACGATCAAATCATGACCATAAAAATTAGGTGGGTCTGACATGACCTGCACATTGAAGGAAAAGGGGCATGTGTATAGTTGATTTGGGTTCCAAAAGGAACCCAAAGAGTTGATCCAACTCAGAAGAAAGAAAGATCCTAGACCGGGAGGTCGCAGAACCCCAGGAGGGTAGGGGGGCTACATCAGGTGGTATCAGAGCTGAATTTTTTTTGTAGACAACAGACAAAGGAGACAATGGACAAGCCGAATTTTGTTTGGAGACGGAAGATAAGAGGGAGACAATGAAAGGAGATGATCTGGTAACAATAGATGATATCAGAGGTTCAAATTTGCTTGTAGGCAACAGGTGAAAGGAAGGCAGAGTATTGATTCTCTGTGAGAAGGTTGTTGCATGTGTGCAGCAACAAAAATTTAAACAGCCATGTGAGTTGTGAGAGAAGATGGAGATGCTCTCGGATGTAGAGCGATCCATAGGCTTGCTAGGAGGGCAGGTAGAAGGTGCAAATGGCTACTGAGGGCCATGAGCGTGGTCGAAGAGAAGACCACAAGCATAAAATAAATCCAGAGATGGATTTGGAGCTCAATGAGATAAGAGCAAGGATGGAACAACTAGCATTGAGGATGCAACAAGAGGCAAAGGTACACTGGAGGTACGAATGTCCTCTGAATAGGAAGGCAAAATGGGTTGTTCAAAATTTGTTCATCAGAAAGAAGTAACAAGAGTTGAGAAGGTGGTTGAAGGAATTAGAAAACCTCAGTGACACAGAGGAGGAAATGATTCACATCTGTAAACAAGAAATTGGGAACCACCTCAGTGATGAGGAGGAGGTGAGATCAGATAAAGATCTCATAAACTGCCAGGTGGGCAGAAATGGACTTTGAAGTTGCCAGGTGGGCAATGGAAAGAGGTTAGGTGGAGGTCTCGTATGCTGCCAGAGGAGCAGTGTTGAAAGTTCAGATTGCCAGGTGGGCAATGACATGAGATCAATTGATCTCATAGACTGCCAGGTGGGCAAAAGAGAAGTTCAAAATTGCTAAGTGGGCAAAGGGAAAGAGAGGAGACTGTCTCAAAGTCTCAAGAGCTCAGAAGTAAGTTCATCTCAACAAGGAGTGTTGATGGGTGAAGATTCATGTGGATTTGCAGACCATGTGAATGAAGATGATGAGAAGTTAAATAATTTCACCATCCAGGAGGAGGATTAGAGGAGCATTATGATTATTGGAGGGATCAAGACATTCCTACCAAACAACCAAGTAGAGGCCAGTGCACATGATGAAAGTGTAGAAGAAGAAGAAAAACAACCAACAGGAACTGTCAAAGAGGAGGAAATGGAGCAGACATTGATGTTTACCCTAGCTAAAGGAGATGAGAATTCAGAAGAATGGCTCAAAATTTTCAGCTAAGAAGTTGAACAGGAGGTAACTGCAACACTGGAGCGTACAGCAAAAGAGGAAGCATACAACATGGATTTTGTCGATCTGTATGAAGAATTGTAAGCCCTAGAAAGAAGGGTGATAGTGCAAAGCATGCACATCCAACATATCAAGTTGGATACGGATGGAGGAGTATACCACTCCCAAGAACGACTAGAGGGAGCTGGAGATGTAACAACAGAGGAGCTAACAGAAGAAGTCAATATGTTAGTGGAGGAAGTTGAACAACAACTCAATGATGAGACTGCAGAACTGAAGTTTGCAGCAGGGAGGAAAGCTAATGCCATAGAAGAATAAAATGATATGGGGGATCAAGATGATCTACCCACTGATAAGGAAGAGTTGCAGTCGAGAAGACTGCATAAGAAGAGTCAGCCACTGGAGCAGCTGGACAGAGTGATAGAGGAAATCAGTAGGTTGAAGTTGAGGTCAGCAAAAACAATCAGCAAAGGGAAGTTGAACAGGGAAGAACCTGCCATAGCAGCAGGGAAGAAGGAGAAGAAGAAGCAACAACAATAGCAGTGATGGCATAGCTGGAGAAGAGCAAGAGGACAACTCCAGAAGAGAATTTGGGATCTGGGTGGATTTCAACAGAGCTGGGAAGTTCATGAGCATGAGCTCATGAATTTTTCACAATAATGGAGTATCATGCAGGAGCATCACTCCACCTCAGCAAATGCGCCAACAAGCCAACACATAGATGCGCAATGGAGAAAGGGAGAGGCATTGACCCTCGCATTTTTAAATTTGAAATCCGGTCCTATGGGGATTTGCACTATAAGGTTGTAAGAGCCAAGCCATACCTTTGTACAGGTAGTGGATAGGGTCGCCTTAAATGGTTGACTGTAAGTAGATCTATATAGTAGTCAGGTCTGGATCATCGTTTATGTAATGAGCCGTAGGAGTATGGTGTCTTAACTGAGATAGTGATGGCACTAAGGCGGTGAAGAGGATAAGCTCATAGAGCCCTCTTTTGAAAAGAAGAGAGAGATCTTTGTAGAGAGGTCTTAGAAGAAGCAGAGCTCATGATAGAGTTAGGTTAGAGAGAGCTTGAGAGAACTGAGAGTTTGTCGTAGTCCAATTTTTGTAAACATTTGTATAGACACACAAAGATAATAGAAAAGTAGTTTTTTCTACACATGGTGTGTTTATGTAATTGTGTTCGTTGTTATGCTTTTATATGTCATTCATGTTTTGAACATATGAACTGGTGAAGTATTGCATAAGTTTCAATTGTTTCTTGTCTTTGAGTTTCCAGTGCAAGGGATGCACATTGTTCGCAAAGAGTGCATTGACAAAGGTGAGTTAACCTTAGAGAAGCTCATGAGAGATATCGTTGAACCTTCATCAATAGAAGTGCAAGGAATGCATAGGAAGAACTTTGTGTTGAGTTCATAGAGAGAGAAACAGAGTTACTAAGAACTCTGTAGAGCTCTGCCAGGTGGCATCGAGCAGGTGCAAGGAGAAACTCTTGCCGAGTTCAGGAAGCAGAGTAGCAGAGGAAGATACTCATAGAGTTGTTGAACACTCTGTAGAAAAACCTCAGCAAGGAGTGCTTTGAGCAAAAATTTGCTAGGAGGGCACGAAGTTTTCCTTCGAAAGGAAACAGAAGGGTCGAGACCCTTAGGAGACTGGGTAAATCAAAAATCTCAGAAGAGATAATGCAAGGAGTGCGTGGGAGACAGACTTATTCCAAGTCTTAAAGCTTAGAAGAGATAACGTGTTTAAGAGCGCAAACGAGACCCATACAATTGGGTTTGCAAGGTGAAAGGTCAAAGGCCGAAGCCTTTGAACACTGAAAAAATCTTCCAAGACGGAAGAAGTCAAAATCTCAAGAGGAGGAGTGAAAACAACCATCAGATCAGTTGTGGAAAGGAGCACGGACTGCTAGATCAACGTCCAATGAACAAAGGAATCACAGAGGAGAGGAACAGATCCCATCCGTTGGATTTGAGCGTGAAGGACCAACAACCGTTGGATCCGGAGGTAAGTGCACGAGACTTAACCCTTGTGTGTGCAGGAGAGTGGATTAGTCAAAGTCCCGAAGTGAGCAGGGACCGTCCACCGTCAAGGAAGACAGGTGGCGCAAGATCCACAACTCCAGAAGTTTGTGAACAAAGAGGAGGTGAAACAGTCGAAGTAGGATCCTAACCGTTGATCGCCAGGAGATATGTGTCAGCAGATCAACAGCTTTGGGAAATTTGTTTGAGAGTTCTCAGTTGAGATTTGAAACTCCCGAAGCGCGAAGAGCCGAAGGCCAAAGCGAATATGGGACGTTAGATCCAGAAGGATACGTGTTGGCAGGTTGTGAGATCTAGAGGAAGGAAAAGGTGAAATGTTGAAACACCCAAAGTCCGAATAGTCAAAGAGATGAGAGTCGTTGATCTGCAAGGGGACACTTGTCAATAGATCACAAGCTTCAGGAAAGTTGCATTTGAGTTTCGATTGAAAGTTGAAACTTTCAAAATTCGAAGACCTGAAGTGAATCTAGGCCATCAGAACCAGAGGAGACAT
>SNQJ01S0009864.1:152404-172895 GCA_010110895.2 Picea sitchensis | reverse complement strand
AAGCTTCTATTAGGTCTTCTCACATCCGCTTTATTCTATTTTATTGAAAGGTCTTATTAATATTGACCTTTATTACATCCGAATACATTGATCTACCTATGTGCGGGTTAGGACCTTAACATAATGGAGGTTCATACCTCTTGAAGCTACCATAATATTAACAATGAGGACCATGTTGTTTACAGGTGCTATGTTATATCCTTGTTACTAATTCATATGTTGATTACTTGGCCACATATATGCAAGGGATACTTAATGGGAGCTTGATCAAAACAAAGAAAAAAACTATAAAAAGGTTCTAAAGTTATAGCAAAAGGAAAGAAACTATGTAAAAAGACTACAGGCAAACTTCGAATGAAAGAACCAATGGATGCAAGTGTTAGTCCTAACTATTATACTATGGTTTGGTTAATGGACTATGCAAATTTCATTTAAGTCAAATCGAGGCACATATAGCAATGTTGATATGGATTATTGTGTGGAGTTATGGCAAAGGTTAACGTATGAAATATCTCGGGTGGCGCACTATGCAATAGATATGGTCTCAGATCTTCCAATGAATTGCCATTGATTATGCATTGGTTATATGGTTTATTTACTGGTGGATGTTATGCTTACTGGGATGTCTCGTGCTTGGAATTGAATGGGGCCAGGTGAGGAAGTGACGTGCATTTACTGCACATCACTCCAAACCTTCCCTATCGCCCGTCACCCTAGCATTGTTCCATTGTTGCATTTTCGCTCTGTTGGTTGTGAAGCTTCACATTTTCAAGTTTTTGGAAGGGAAAGCTCGACCAACTCGTCATTTAAGCATTTTTCTCACAGGTATGGTTCTTTTCTCTCCATCCATGATGGATTCTCTGTTGTATGAACCAAATGGTGGCTCAATGATGCTTGGATTCTGTGTGTTCTTAAGATTTTCGACTGTGTGTAAATGTGGTGTTATGGCTCTCTGTGATGATTGTAAAATGTTGGAAATTGTAAGCAAATAAATGGGTATTATTAAGTTTGCGCATTGGTTGTTTTCTCGGTCTTGTGGTTTTTATGATGGGTCTCCGTGGAATAATAGTGACAGTTATGCAATAAGGCTCCGAGTTTGATGGTTGAGGGTTTTTATCGACCGTTTTGTGTATCAGTCTTTGTCAACTCGTTTCCCTCTTGATTGTTCTGGTAATCCTTATCCAGTTGCAGAGCAACTGCCAACAGTTGGTGTGTTATTTTCTTCAAACCTCGAACTGTGGTTGATATCCCGTTCTTACTGTCTTTTCACTGAAAGCGTCCCAAGATCCAATCTTGGTTGGCCCCGAACGTTAATACAAGCATGTGTGGGTATTGAATTGATACGAGTTATATCTTGGCGTTCTTTCACAAAGAATGTGTGTGTCCTCACTGTTGTTGCTGTGAAAAGTTATTAACCTCCCGGGTGATTGGAAAGAGACATTATCTCGCTTTGTTTGAATACCCTCCATTGTTAAGTTAACCCTCATCTCTTCTTTGCAAGTTGTAGAGGCACCTCTGTGCACTGAGTTAGTTTACTCAAATTGCCTTTGTCTCTTCTCAGGCGTTAACATATGGTCTTGTCAAAGGCTTAGAGTAATAAGTCGAAAAACTGTGTGGCTCACTGCTGTTTCGTTTTCAAAATTGTATTTTGGCCTGTGGTTGTTAATCGTTGGTAAAATGGATATAAGTATTGGAAGACCTTCAACTCTTTGTGTTTTTGTTTAAAAGGAAAAATAGGCTTGTGTTGCCTCCTTGCATTGGATTTTTGACAAAGCCCAATTTGGACTCGGATTTGTCTCTGCTCTCCTCCGACACATTCTAGGGTTTGTCAAGTATTGGGTGATCAGTTTAATGACTGTGGAAATTTAAAGACACGTGCTATCTCATTATAAATCCATCCTCTTGGTGAAGTCTCTGTCTGGTCTTTCTGAGATGAATTTGTTCGAACAAATAAGAAAGAAAACGAGTGATTGTTTACAGTCGAGGGTTGTCTTTCTATTCGTTATGGTTTCGATCACTGTGTTTTATCCAGCGTGGTCTTGATTGCATAAGAAGACACCTGTGTGAATTTTACTAAGCCCGATCAGGGTTTTGGCAAATTAAAAAAGGTGCATGTGCGTCAGTTTAGTTATGTTCACTTCATATATGATATAGTTATATTGGAATCATCGTGCAAACTACCAATTGTTTAAAAAGGAAGTTATACGTGCTCAGATCAAGCTCAGGGTTTATGTTTGGGTCAATTGTTGTTATGAATTCAAGATTTTGTCAATTGATTGATTGAAGACATGTGTATGATCGGGCATGCTTTTAAACCGTCCACGTTTTTGAAAAGACAGATGTGTACATTTAAATCGGTCCCGATTGTTGATTGGAGAATAATGACTGTTGATTGTTTGTCATGGTGCATTATTGATTATCAGGGATAGATGTTGAGCATATCGTTGTGCATGTTTTGTTTATCTTAAAAGGGAGAGATCAACACTATAATACACAATAATGTTGCATGGAAAAAGTTTACATAATTTATAATGCACATACTGTTATAAATTAAGGATTTCTGGGAAAATTTAATTTCTATTGAGACAACAAATTGTTTGCATACAATTGATGAACAATGAATGTTTTGGTCTTGGAAATGGATGTTTTTGGGATTAAATTTGAACAGAGTTATGATAGTTGATTTATTTAATTTATTTTAAGAACAATATCCATTTGATTCCCTTTCATTTTCTCACTTTTTCGCTCATTACAAATCCCCTCACGTTCCCATATTCACTTTGCATGCCCTGTTCTTTAAAATTAAATTAAATCTCTGCATTACAACGATTAATAAATAACACATAGATGGATAAGAAATGATATGTTTTGGTTATTGTTGCACAATCGATTGTTTAATGAATTGTTGAGCAGTAATCGTGTTCTGATTCCCTTTCATTTTCTCACTTTTTTTCGCTCAATACAATCTCCTCAAATATCCCATAACCCTAATTCACCCCCTGCTCATTGACAATTATTGAATGAATTTTATGGATTGGATTGCATGGGTTTGATGTGATTGTTGAGCCAAACTTTGTTTCATATTAATAGATTTTCATGTATGGTTTGTTTAAGAAGCTAGTTGCTAATAATTGTTGCATACAGGATGAGCTTCTTCAGTAGATGAAGTCATGCCGAAATAACAAGGGCAGAGGAAATTGGAACAGAGGGCCTAGAAGGCCCGAATTCTCAATACATTTCGATGCAAATCCTCAAGAGTTATACCAACTCTTTCAAGCTAGATTTTTCAATTAGATTGGACAAGGGGTAGTCCAACCTAGACCAGAGAGGCCTCCCTTCCAACCCTAGCATGTCCTTGGTATCCCTGTTCCCTCTCATGTTTCGTTGCACAGTTCTCGAGAGTGATGGATGGCAGAAGATTGTTCACCTAGCAGTCTCCCAACATCGTGGCTGGCCAAATTTGTGTCTACCTGCTCCTCCTCCACGTATTAACCCAAATGTCTAGATTGCCCCTGCACACTCACCCGTACAGTCCTTACACACAAGCAAAAGAGTCAAAACAGAAGCCCACCACATGCATGACAAAGGAAAAGTTGTTGTCGCCCCCTTCTCTCCCTCAAGTGATTCAGCCAAATCTGTTTCATCCCACATGCACTTGGAAGATGAGTGTTCTCATGTCATCAGTGAGATCAAGCCTCAAGGCTCTACACAACCTAAGGCTAATTCAGGAAAGTCAAAAGGGGATAGCAGTAACAAAGGGAAAATTGCCTCTCAAAGTGGCAAATACGGTTTTTGATTATACTTTATTATTGTTCTATTGAGAACAATGGACTGCTGAAGGTTTTGGACAACATACTATTTTTGGATATTTTGGATATTATATGTTTGGATATGATTTAAAATATCATTGATATTTAATTTTCAAATTATGGAAATAATAGTGGGAGCCACAAGGAGGGATGTGTCTGATTTATTGTCTAGTTGTGTTTATTTTTGTTAAGAAATTAAAGGGAGTCACAAGAGATCCCACCTACTAGTTATTATTTATTATATTAATTCTTCCCCTAAACTAAAAGTTAGTTGAGTTTTAGTTAACTTAACTAAAAGAGGTAGTTGAACTACTTCAACTAATTTGGAATGCATAAAAGCAAAATGAGAAGGAAGAATAAGGGGAGAATAGAAGGAGAAAGCATACTAAGGTTTGCTCTTGAGTTTATTGAGATAGTTCAGTTTTCATTCATTCTTTAATTCATTAAAGGCCTAATTCTCTTTTATCACAATAGGGTCCTATTGTAGACAACAAAGTTCAAGGTTGAACCATATCATTTAGATGCTTGTTTGAGAGGTGTTGATCTATCTCTGATAGTATGTGTAGACTTGTTTGTTTATGAATTAGATTTCATGACTGATAAAGGATTTTGTGCAGAGTCAAGTGGACAACAATCTGTTGCAAGTTGATCCAGATTTTAAAGTTCAGTTTTTACTTCCTGTCAAAGTCCTTTTGTATGGTTTTCATCGGGGATATCTAAGTTTGACTTTGGTCCAAACTCCCTCAGGGATTTTTGTAAAGAGAATGATTCTTTTGATTTCTTGGAATGAAATAAGAGATTGTTATTCTATCCCATCTGTGTTAATATGTGACTTGGTATTTTTGCTTTTGTCTCCACATTTACTTTTGCATCTGATATATTCAAAAAATTATATAAAAATGTTGAATTTTGTAGCAATGTTTTATTTTTAAAAATCAGCCTAAGCCCTTGTAACTAATACTTGTGGATTGGGAAACAAATTTTTGAGGCTATAAACATAGGGTGATATTCCTGACTATCTTGCCTTGGCCAAGTAAGATTCGAAAATGCTTGAGTAAAATAATTCATATATTTTCCTCAACATTTATTTGGCGACCATACTGGGGAGATCTTCCATATCACTATGGTTGATTTTATGCTTGCTTTTCATTGAATATATTTATATTTCTGATATGTTTCCTTTGACTGTTTCATTTCTTCATGACTGTACCTGTTGCAAGGCAACCCAATATTGAGCCCAGTCTTAAAGATCATACCAACATTGCTTTAACCTTGTTTAATACCATCTTAGAGACCGCTAATACCCGGGTTGAGCTTGAAATCTCATGGGCAACGATTGAACAATACATAAGTGTCCGAGAACGCTGGGAAGCTAGGCAAAGACAGCCTAGGAATCAACCATAGCTTTCTTTCTCCTACAGTTTTGATCTTCTTTTCATGTCCTTAGACCCTCACATCTTTAGGATAAGAAGAGGTTTATCACTGGAAATTAATCCTATTGCTGAAATAGGAAGAAGAAACGTTGTTTTGTCAACCCAACAAAGTATTCTAAGGAGAACTTTGTCTGATTCAACCGGTTTGTCTTTCTCTCCCTTACCTATTGTTCACAAGATGACATCTAGTGGTGGATTTGGTGGCACTGGAGGTGCTTCTTCATCTCAACCTTTAGCCTCATCAGTGATTGGTAGCTTACATAGTCACGAAGTCCCTGTCCAATCTACTACCAACCCCGCTAAAGTCATTAAAAAGTATGGGCTTTTTCAGTTTGAAGAAGATGCTACAACCACTCTGTGGCATGTTTCCTCCCCTCTTAACCTATTACCTACTACTCGTCCACTTCCTAAATTCAAAGAACATCTCCCTAGGTTTTCAGGAAATAACATGGTCACTACGAATGAACACTTGGTGGAATTTTCTAATGCCCGTCACAACATAGGAGCCAATGACAATGACACTTGTATGCGCTTATTTGTGAATTCCCTTGAAGGGAAGGTTGCGACCGATTTCTTTGACCTCCCTCCTAATATTTTGTCTACTTGGGAGGAGTTAGTCTATTGGTTCAAATCTACCTATGGGCAATCCAAAAGCCCAACCGAGTAGTTACGGGAGTACAATAACATCGCTTATAAGGATGGTGAGACTATCAAGTCCTTCAACTTGTGTTTCACCAAATTATACAACCAAATCCCTGAACTCATTCTCCCTCAGAACCAAGCCGTTGTCATGCATTATTATAATGCATTACCTTCTCCCTACCGTCATAGGCTTGAGGGAAAGGCCATTGATAACCCTGGTTCCACTCTGCATACTTGTTTGGAGCATGAAGAACAACTTGAAAGAACAAGTCTTCCTAAGGGAGACTAAGTTAAATAGACATACATATCCGCCCTCTTACAGCTTGTACAAGACATGAATAATCGAATGATAGCATATGAGAGGAAAGGAAATGTCCCCTCTCTTTCCCCTAGGGCTTCATCTTCTTTTGCACCCCCCTTCATAAATCCCACTGAAAACAATTTTCTGCCTAAAGCTATCATGTCTCGTAGTTGGTGTAAATTTTGCGAGGACACCATGAGGAAAGTACATGTGAATTACATAAGAGTGTTAGAGATAAAATCTTTGGTAAGAGACCTGAAACTACTATTGTTCTCCTAGACTTTGCAGAGCGGGAGGATGTCATGATCATAAATACTAGGAATAAATCCTATGCTCCAAAAGGAAAATATGATCCTCCTCCCTCTTCGTCTATCCCAAGATCTTCTTAGGTAGTTGCTATTAGTCAGGTTCTTAAGGCTCCTGACAGTCAAGAAACTACCTCCCATCTTCCCTCTTCCAAATACAACATTCTAAATCAGTTGGCCAACATTATAGCAGATGCTACCCTCCTGGACATGGTTGTCATCCCTAAGTAATAGAAGCATCTGAAAAATTTCATGGAAGGAAAAGCTTCCATTGTAGCCAACCTCTCCGAAGAGGTAGATGAAGAGGATTCATCTGTAAATAATTTAGGTGTACATAACTTTAGACACCTTGTAAAAAACCCCCCGTTTTATATTTTTGTAAAGATTATGGACACGATTTCTCATTATTCTCTCATTGACGACGGTTTGGGCCAAAGTGTATTGTCGAAAATTATTATGGAAGAGCTAGGCTTGTCTTGTACAAATTAAAACATCAGAAGCATGCTCTCTTATAATAGTTTACAACAAACGACCATAGGTGAAATCAAGGACGTGACCTTGGTTTTGTGTGCACATCCTGAAATAAGGACAACCCTTAATATTCAGGTAATTGATATGCCAATAAGTAATTACTCGATCATCTTAGGAAGAGATTGACAAGCCTTGACAGGTGGATACTTCTCACTCAACGAGACACACTTATCTGTTCCTTGGAATGGTAAAAACATCATAGTCCTAAGGGAGGGGAAAATTTCACCTTACATAGAAAGCTTCCCACAACCTAATGTGAATTATATAGAGGAGGAGCTAGGAGTGTATTCCATCTTTGTAGATGAGGACAACACTACCTTGGAACAAATCGACTTAGAGGATGGGATGTGGCATATGCATTTTGATGGTTCATGCTCCAATGAAGGAAACAAAGCTGGTATTATCTTGTACTCTCTTGTGGGTAATATTCATAACTTTTCCTATAGGTTAGAGTTTGCTTGCACAAACAATGTGACTAAATTTGAAGTATTATTGCTAGGCATTGAAAATGCCTATAATCTGGGTTGTGGTCACCTTACAGTTTTTGGGGATTTCTAACTTGTTGTAAACCTTGTACGTAAGATATACTCTCCTAGCAACAAGTTAATGAAATGTCACACACAAAATGTTTGGGCACTTATCTCAAACTTGCTATCTTTCAACATCACTCATGTTAAAAGGGAATTGAACTCAATGGTTGACAGGTTAGTTGTTTTTGCAGCCTCTCCTACTCGGCAACTTCTGCCACAAAAACTTGATTGTACCTTTCAATCTTTGTATTGTCCACACATCCCTGACAATATAGAGTTATGGAAAGTCTTCCCTAGTGATGAGAGCATCTGTGATTTCATACAAAATGAACCTCATAAGCCGAAGGAAATTATATCGATGGAAGATAACAAAATTCCTAAAGGATTGACTCCTCTAGAAAGTTCATTTTCATCAAGTGATGTAGGCAACAAAGAAAAGCATAAAGAATAGGAGTTGAAAAGGAAAGTGAGTGAAACCATTTCCTTGAACATTGGGACACCCGAGTCTCCAAAGAATGTTAAAGTAGGTACCAAATGTGTTGATTAAGGTTAGTTGTCATTGGATTCAACCCTCGAAGAAAGCCCGGTAGCACAAAGATTTGGGTAATGGACCCGAGTTTTTTTTATGTAAAGATGACTCATTATTGTCTTGTCATGGTTGATAAGAAGTACAGATGGATGAACTCCAAAGTGGTCCCCTTATGGTGAAATCTCTCACGGGAAGATGCTTTGCGGATTGAGTTATCCTAGAAGTATGGTTAGAGAACCCATGCTTATTTGTGGAATAATGAGATGAAGGTTAGTGAAAATATACTATATGGATAGTTCTTGTCATGCCATTTCCGGTTGTATGTGGAACGTCACATAACTCCTCACGGTTAGAGAGTTATGTCCATGAGAAGTTGGAGAACCCAGGTTTGGGTAATGGACCCAAGTTTGTTTGATGGATAATGGTACGAGTTTTGATATATTTACAGGTTATACTATTCTATATGGATGGTACATGTCATTCAATTTCTGGTGGTATCTGGAAGTCACATAACTCCTCATGGTTTCAAAGTTATGGCCTTACAAAGTTGGAGGACCCTCTTATGTCATCTAGAAGCCCCAAAAGGTCAAAGTATTCAAAGTGGTTTAAGAGATTTTAAAAGGTAAATGATAAAGTGAAAGTGATGAGTGTACTATAATTCAAAGTGAATACAAAATAAATTATTTAAATAATAAATTTAATGGAGAAATTAGAAGTGGGTTAACCCTAAAATAAGGAAAATAATAAATTTAATGGAGAAATTAAAGTAATAACCCTAAAATAAGGAAAGTAAGGAAGTGACCTAGAAGATGTTTTTATGAAGCATTGAGAGTATAATAAGAGGCAAGTACGCTCTCTCATTTAACACACACTTGAGAATATTGAATAATCTATAGGTGTATGAGGTAACCAAAGGATATCTAAGCTGAATTTCCTCAGAAGGTGTAGTAGAAAATGAAGGCCTAATTCAAGGAAGGATAAATTCTTTGATGATGCTTCTAAGGTATGTTATTTACGTGTCATCTCACCATTTTCACAATAACGCTTTTCTCTAGAATGATTCAGACTGAAATTTCTATTATTATGGAAACATATCCGCATCCGCGGATAAAAAATTCAGCCTGTGGGTCGTCGTATTTTTGGAAATACACTCATTCGTGGAAAATAGGGTTTGTGGCTAGTCCTGAAACTAGTCAAAAACAGGTGTTTCGGGTAAAAACGTCATAACTTCTTCATAACAGATCCAAATTAAGAACAGATGGTTAGAATATAGTCTTTAGTATGATGTGTAATAGTTTCAGATTGATTCAACAAATATTTCATTTGTGGAATGCTCTACAAGGTCGCTCTCTAGAATAAGCCAAAATTTAGCAAGGTATGCCATTTTTGCTATAACTCCTTTTCTGAGAGGTTCCAAGTAGTGACATCTAGAGGAAATGCATAAAACACACTAAAGAACATTGTGTATCAGTTTGAAATCTTTATTAATTAAAGGTACAAAGTTATGATTATTCCAAGTTAGGGTTGTTGACTAATCCAAAACTAGTCATGTGAGACTAAAGAAAAGTTTGATGAAAATGCTAGTCTCTTGTTGTTTAAAGTTAAGGAAGGTTTGCAAGTATGTGATCATATACACCAGGTCTATTACAGAGTTACAAATCATATTTGGATGATGAAATTGATGAGGGATTTTGGTTGAGGTACAAGTTGGGTACATGGTTAAGACAAGTAGTTGATGAGTTGGCACATGCATGAGGTGTATAGTTGATGATGTTGGTACATATTGATGAGTACTTGACACATGATTTGTACATACTTGGTACATGATTGGTTGCACTTGTTTATGGTATAGGTTGATTATAGATTGTTTTGTACAAGTTGGTGCATGGTTGATGCACTTGTTTATGGTACAGGTTGGTGCATGGTTGATGCACTTGTTTATGGTACAGGTTGATTACAGGTTGAGGTACAGGTTGATGAATGGTTGATGCATGGTTCAAGTTTATTGGTATAGGTTTACAATGGTATATCTCACAGTGATAGTGTGACAGTGGTTCCATCATTCTAATTCTACTTCAGGGTGGTTGGATGGGGCAAGGATAGGTGGTTGTAGCCGAAGAACATAGGGGGTTGTAGCCTCCTTCTGGTTGTAGCTAGAGAATTGGGGAGTTGGAGCTTCCCTTAGGTTGTAGCTTGAGAAACTAGGAGGTTGGAGCATCCTTCCAGTTGCAACTGGAAAACAAAGGAAGTTGGTGCTTCCAATGAGTGTAATTCTTCAAGACATATAAAAAAAAAGCATTCCGTGGTTTTCTCTCGATTTGGGTTTCCACGTAAAACACTGGTGTACTGTGTATGTGTGTGATTGTTCATTTCTTGTTGCTCATTATTGGATAATAACTCTACATTGATATAACACTTGGATTATTTGGAGAAAAAGGATTATAATTATGTTATTACTGATTCACCCCTCCTCTCAGTAATCCAACAAAATGTTTCGATGAAGAAAAATTGAAGTTTGCTAAGCTGCTTGAGAAATTTCAAGATGTTTTTGCTTGGTCTTATGAGGATCTTCGTGGTTTTGATCCTTCTTTTATACAACATGCCATTCCTATCAAGGAGGGCATATAACCAGTTAGGAAAAAATAAAGACCCATTAACCCTGCGCTGGAAGCAACTATTCGAAAGAAGTTGGAAAAACTCTTGAAGGCTGGAATGATTTTCTTGGTTAAGTACTCTGAGTGGGTTTCCAATTTTGTTCCCATTCAGAAAACAACTGGTGAGATCAAATTATGCATAGATTTCCGTGCATTGAATAGGGCGTATAAAAGATCACTTTCCTCTCCCTAATATGGAAATGATTTTGCAGTAAGTTGTAGGGTCACAGATGATGTCCTTACTTGACGATTTTTTTGGTTACAAATAAATCAAGGTAAAAACGACAGATAAATATAAAACCACTTTTATTACTTATTGGGGCTCTTTTGCTTATGAACGTATGCCTTTTGGCTTATCTAATGCAGGTGCCACTTTTCAAAGACTATGCAAATAGATTTTGACGATTTGATCAGTAAAATTATTCAGATTTATCTTGATGACTTAACTATGTATTCTAAAAATCGATCAAATCATTTTGGTCATCTTAAAAGGGTTCTCATGCAATGCAGGAAATTTGGCATTTCTCTAAATCCTTCTAAGTCTATTTTCGGAGTTACCAAGGGCATGCTCCTTGGACACATTGTCTGTGATTCAGGAATAAGAATTGTTCTTGAAAGTATTGCTGCTATCCTGAATCTGCCTGCTCCTACTTCCAAGAAGGAGGTTCAATCTTTTATGGGTGTTATTAACTTTGTCCGTAGGTTTGTTCCCAATTTTGTCGTAATGGTAAAACCAATTCATAATCTGCTTAAGCAATATTATTCCTTTTATTGGATAGATGATGTCGAAAATGATTTTGTAGGGATCAAGAAAGCAATCAGTTCCACACCGGTTTTGGCGAAGTCGGATTTTGAGAAAGAATTTATGATATATACTAATGCCAAAGAGGAAGTAGTTTCTGCTATCCTCATGCAATCTGATGACCAAGGTAATGAAAAACCAGTGGCTTACATGAGTCAAAGCTTGTTTGATGATGAGTTTAAATATTCTTTTATTGAAAAGCATGCTTTCGCTCTTGTTGAAGCTGTTGAAAAGTTTTGCCACTTCATCTTAGGTAAGCACACGCTGGTAAAAGTCCCTTTACCCGCTGTCAAGTTTTTACTCTCACAGACTTATCTTTCAGGGAAGCTTGCACATTGGCTTGCCAAGGTCCAGGAGCATGATTTAACTATCGTGACTTCTAACACCATCAAGGGACGTGACTTAGCCCTTCACTTAGCTCATCATGCTGAAACTAGTGGAGAATTGATGAACATGATAGCTCTTTATCAACATTGTTCTACATTGAAAATCAAATCCTTTTTGTGACTGAACATCCTTGGTATAAAAAATTGGTTTACTACTTGCAAAATCAAAGGTGTCCTGATAACTTAGATACCCATCAAATAAGAAGACTCCACTTCGAATCTTCTATATACGTCATTATAGGAGACTTCTTGTTTAGAAGATCTATCGATGGTATGTTGCTTTGTTGTGTGAACAATGAGGAAGCACATAAATTGTTGCAAGAGACTCATGGTTCTTCAAATTTTGTTATTCATGTAAGAGGTCACTTTTATGCTAAAATCACTTCTTTTAAGATTATCAGGAAAGGGTACTATTGGCCTTCAATCTTACGTGATTCTTATGTTTTTTCAAGATCTTGTGACAAATGCCAGAAGTTCACTGGGAAAGAACACCTTTCAGCCATGCCTTTATAGCCTGTCCTCCCAGACTTTCCTTTTTCAAAATGGGGTTTGGACTTTATTGGTCCTATTAATCCCTCACCTTCAGTAGGACAAGTCTTTATCTTGACAGCCACAGACTATTTTATGAAATGGACTGAAGTTTTCCTGCTTAAGCATTCGTAGGATGAGCAGGTGATTTCTTTCCTTGAAAATACTATTTTTTCCAAATTTGGTCTTCCTTTGGAAATTATTACAAACAATGGTCCCGCTTTTATTTCTGCTAAGATGATCCAATTTTTAGCTAAGTTGGGGGTTACATATTTTACCTCATCAACTTATTATCCCGAAGGTAACGGGTAGGCCGAGTCTACCAATAAGAATCTGGGAAGAATTATCAAAAGGCTCATTGAAGATAAGCCTTGTTAATGGCACACTCTCCTCACTTACGCCCTTTACGCAGATTGCACTACCACCAAGGTGAGCACTGGTTGCACTCCTTTCCAGCTTGTTTATGGTCAAGAAGCCATTTTGCCTACTGAGTTGGAACTTTCCTCCTTAAGGTTAATTCTACAGGTCGAAGAATTAAATTCTTCTGATGTTTCTCAAAGAATGAATGCACTTTTGGCTTTAGAGGAGCAAAGGACGTTTGCCTTGGATAATATAAAGAGAAGACAACAGATTGTTAAAAAATATTTCAACAAGAGTGTCAAAGATGTCAAATGGAAAGTCAATGAGAAGGTGTTGTTGTGGGATTCATCTCATGCCGATAGAGAAAGGCATTCAAAGTTTAAAAAATCATGGTTGGGTCCTTTTAAGATCACTTTTGTCCTGGGCGCAAATTCTTACATTCTAAAGGACTTACAAGAGAGATTGTTTTCCTACAGCACTAACGATTTCCACTTAAAACCTTACATGGAACCAACTTGAAAGGTTTAACATTGTATGGAATGTTTTTTGTATTATAGTAGTTTTTACATTTATGTCATTTCATTTCTGCTGTTTTCAATTCTGTTGTTTCATTTCTGCTAGGACATTTCTTACTTTTTGTTTCTTTTGACTTCTTTTCTTGTCAAAATAAAATGTTGGATCAGTTTTGCCACAACGACGCTTCTGCAAAGTATCGTTAATCAATAACAATTGAGTTACACAATTGTCATGGTGCTCCCCTTGAAAGCATCATTGAAATTGTTATCCGCTTCAATCGTTGTTTTATAAGATAGTTTGTTTTATCCCTTTCTGCTTTCCTTTCCTTTCATCCATTTCAAGATTCAAACAAGCAATTCAGAAAAAATTTCTACTTGAAGTCAAGAACATTTTTTTGTTTCAATGATTATGCTTACAGGGATAAACCCCCTCATACTTAACACTTTCCATGAGTTATTCACAAATTCCCGGTCATCTTTCCCTTAAATCTGCTAACTTCCCCCTGCTGCATAATCATTATGATTTATATCTTCTTGATCTGGGAAACCAGACATTCCGAGTTCTTAATCTCTTGGAAACAGATTTCCCTTTGGAGTCGCCAGTTTGTTGACGATTAAAATCGTAACGATGAATTCCGTCGGCAAAGTATTGTTAAAAGCGCTATTATTTAATTATGATAATAATCTAATACTAGTAGGTGGGACCCCCTTGTAGGCTAGAGGCACAAGGATAGACATATTACACATGCTTTGTTGTTGTTATGATGTTGCCTACACAGTCCTACATTTTTTATGATGCAGTCTTGGTTTTACTTAGCGTGATAATAATTGGATAATGCATTATTGTGGAATGATTTTGGTAATCACTTGCGACACAAAACAATTTCTATGGGTATGAGGACCATGTTGTTTACAGATGCTATGTTATAACCTTGTTACTAATTCATGTGTTGATTACTTGGCCACATATATGCAAGGGATACTTAATGGGAGCTTGATCAAAACCAAGAAAAAAACTATAAAAAGGTTCTAAAGTTATAGCAAAAGGAAATAAACTATGTAAAAAGACTACATGCAAACTTCGAATGAAAGAACTAATGGATGCAAGTGTTAGTCTTAACTATTATACTATGGTTTGGTTAATGGACTATGCAAATTCCATTTAAGTTGAATGGAGACGCATATAGCAATGTTGATATGTATTATTGTGTGGAGTTATGGCAAAGGTTAACGTATGGAATATCTCGGGTGGCGCACTATGCAATAGATATGGTCTCATATCTTATGATGAATTGGCATTGATTATGCATTGGTTATATCGTTTGATTTATTGGTGGTTGTTATGCTTATTGGGTTGTCTCATGCTTGGAATTGAATGGGGCCAGGTGAGGAAGCAACGTGCATTTACTGCACGTCACTCCAAATCTTCCCTATCGTTCGTCACCCTAGCATTGTTCCATTCTTTCATTATTGTATTTTCGCTCTGTTGGTTGTGAAGCTCTACATTTTCAGGTTTTTTGAAGGGAAAGCTCGACCAAATCATCATTTAAGCCTTTTTCTCACACATATGGTTCTTTTCTCTCCATCCATGATGGATTTTCTATTGTATGAACCAAATGGTGGCTCAGTGATGCTTGGATTCTGTGTGTTCTTAAGATTTTCGACTGTGCGTAAATGTGGTGTTATGGCTCTTTGTGATGATTGTAAAATGTTGGAAATTGTAAGCAAAGAAATGGGTATTATTAAGTTTGCGTGTTGGTTGTTTTCTCATTCAGTGTAAATTTTATGAAGGGTCTCCGTGGAATAATAGTGACAGTGGTGCAATAAGGCTCTGAGTTTGATGGTTGAGGGTTTTTATCCACTGTCCTATGTATTAATGTCTGTCAACTTATTTCCCTCTCGGTTGTTATGGTAATCCTTATCTAGTTGCAAAGTAACTACCAACAGTTGGTATGTTCTTTTATTCAAACCCCGCGCCGTGGTTGATAGCTCGTTCTTACTGTGTTTTCACTAAAAGCATCCCAAGATCCAATATTGGTTGGCCCCGAATGTTAATACAGGCCTGTGTGGGTATTGAATTGATACGAGTTATATCTTGGCATTCTTTCACAAAGAATGTGTGTTTCCTCATTGTTGTTGTTGTCAAAAGTTATTAACCTCCCGGGTGATTAGAAAGAGACATTATCTCGTTGTGTTTGAATACCCGCCACTGTTAAGTTAACCCATGCCTCTTCTCTACAAGTGTTAGAGGCACATGTATGCACTGAGTTAGTTTACTCGAATTGCCTTTGTCTCTTCTCGGGCGTTGACTTATGGTCCTGTCAAAGGATTGGAGTAATAAGTTGAAAGATTATGTGGCTCACTGTTGTTTGGTTTTAAAAATTGTGTTTTGGCCTATGGTTGTTAATCGTTGGTAAAATCAATATAAGTATTGGAAGACCATCAACTCTCTGTGTTTTTGTTTTAAAGGACAAACAAGCTTGTGTTCCCTCCCTGCATTGGATTTTTGACAGAGCCCAATTTGGACTCGGACTTGTCTCTGCTCTCCTCGGGCATATTTTGGGGTTTGTCAAGTATTGGGTGATGAATTTAATGACTGTGGAATTTTAAAGACACGTGCTCTCTCGCTATAAATCCATCCTCTTGGTCAAGTCTCTGTCTGGTCTTTCTGCGATGAATTTGTTTGAACAAATAAAAAATAAAACGAGTGATTGCTTATAGTCGAGGGTTGTATTTCTATTCGTTATGGTTTCAATCACTATGTTTTATCCAACGTGGTCTTGATGGCATAAGAAGACACCTGTGTGAATTTTACTAAGCCCGATAATGGTTTTGGCAAGCTAAAAAAGGTGTATGTGTGTCAGTTTAGTTCTGTTCACTTCATATATGATATAGTTATATTGGTATCATTGTGCAGACTACCAATTGTTTAAAAAAGAAGTTATATATGTTGAGATCAAGCCCGAGGTTTATGTTTGGCTCGACTGTTGTTATCAATTCAATATTTTGTCGATTGATTAATTGAAGACCTATGTATGATCGGACATGCTTTTAAGCCGTCCATATTTTTTAAAAGACACCTGTGTACATTTAAATCGGGCCCGATTGTTGATTGGAGAACAATGATTGTTCATTGTTTATCATGGTGCATTAATGATTATCAGTGATATATGTTGAGCATATTGTTGTGCATGTTTTATTATCTTAAAAGGGAGAGATCGACGTTATAATACACTTTACTGTTGAATGGAAAAAATTTACATAAATTATAATGCACATACTGTTATAAATTAATGATTTATGGAAAAATTTAATTGTTATTGAGACAACAAGCAGTTTGCATACACTTGATGAACAATGAATGATTTGGTCTTGGAAATGGATGCTTTTTGGATTAAATTTGAACAGAGTTATGATAGTTGATTTATTTAATTTATTTTAAGAACAATATCCATATGATTCCCTTTCATTTTCTCACTTTTTCATTTATTACAAATCCCCTTACGTTCCCATATTCACTTTGCACGCCCTATTCTTTAAAATTAAATTAAATCTATGTATTACAACGATTAAGAAATAACAGAGAGATGGATCACAGATGATATGTTTTGGTTATTGTTGCACAGCTGGTTGTTTAATGAATTGTTGAGCAGTAATCGTGTTCTGATTCCCTTTCATTTTCTCACTTTTTCGCTCAATACAATCCCCTTAGATATCCCAGAACCCTAGTTCACCTCCTGCTCATTGACAATTATTGAATGAATTTTATGGATTGAATTGCATGGGTCTGATGTGATCGTTGAGCCAAAATTTGTTTCATATTAAGAGATTGTCATGTATGGTTTGTTTAAGAAGATAGTTGCTAATAATCACTGCATACAGGATGAGATTCTTCAGCAGAGCAAGTCATGGCCGAAATAACAGGGGCAGAGGAAATTGAACAAAGGGCCTAGAAGGCCCAGATTCTCAATACATTTCGATGGAGATCCTCAAGAGTTAAAACAACTCTTTCAAGCTGGATTTTTCAATTGGATTGGAAAAGGGGTAGTCCAACTTAGACCAGAGAGGCCTCCCTTCCAACCCCAACATGTCCCTGGTATCCTTGTGCCCCCTCATGTTTCGTTGCAACCTGAAGTTCCCGAGAATGACGGATGGCAGGAGATTGTTCACCCAACAATCTCCCAACATAGTAGCTGACCAATTTTGTCTCTACCTGCTCCTCTTCCACCTGTTAACCCAAATGTCCAGATTGCCCCTACACACTCACCTATATAGTCCTCCCACGCAAGAAAAAGACTAAAAAATGAAGCCCACCACATGCATGACAAAGTAAAAGTTGTTGTTGCCACCTCCTCTCCCTCAAGTGATTCAACCAAATCTGTTCCATCCTGCATGCACTTGAAATATTATTGTTCTCATGTCATCAGTGAGATCAAGCCTCAAGGTTCTACATAGCCCATGACTAATTCAAGAAAATCAAAAGGGGATAGCAACAACAAAGGGAAAATTGTCTCTCAAAGTGGCAAACACGACTTTTTATTATACTTTATTATTGTTTTATTGAGAACACTGGACTGCTGAGGGTTTTGGACAACATACTATTTTTGCATATTTTGGATATTATATGTTTGGATATGATTTTAAATATCATTGATATTTAATTTTCAATTTATGGAAATGATAATGGGAGCCAAAAGAAGGGATGTGTTTGATTTATTGTCCAGTTGTGTTTATTTTTGTTAAGAAATTAAAGGGATTCACAAGGGGTCCCACCTACTAGTTATTATTTATTCAAAGACCATTATTATATTAATTCTTCCCCTAAACTAAAAGTTAGTTGAGTTTTAGTTAACTTAACTAAAAGAGGTAGTTGAAATACTTCAACTAATTTGGAATGCATAAAAGCAAAATGAAAAGGAAGAACAAGTGGAGAATAGAAGGAGAAAACATACTAAGGTTTTCTCTTGAGTTTATTGAGATAGTTCTATTTTCATTCATTCTTCAATTCATTAAAGGCCTAATTCTCTTTTATGACAACAAGGTCCTATTGTAGACAACAAGGTTCAAGGCTGAACCATATCATTTAGATGCTTGTTTCAGAGGTGTTGATCTATCTCTGATAGTCTGTGTAGACTTGTTTGTTTATGAATTAGATTTCATGACTGATAAAGGATATTTTGCAGAGTCAAGTGGGCAACAATATGTGGCAAGCTGATCGAGATTTTAAATTTCATCTTTTACTTCCTGTCAGAGTCCTTTTGTATGGTTTTCATCGGGGATATCTAAGTTTGACTTTGGTCCAAACTCCCTCAGGGATTTTTGTAAAGAGAACGTTTATTTTGATTTCTTGGAATGAAATAAATGATTGCTATTCTGTCTCATCGATGTTAATATGTGACTTGGTATTTTTGCTTTTGTCTCCACATTTACTTTTGCATCTATTATATTCAGAAAAATATTTAAAAATGTTTACTTCTGCATCAATCTTTTATTTTAAAAAATCAGCCTAAGCCCTTGTAACTAATACTTGTGGGTTGGGAAACAATATTTTGAGGCTATAAACATAGGGTGATATTCCCGGTTATCTTGCCTTAGCCAAGCAAGATTCGAAAATGCTTTAGTAAGATAATTCATATTTTTTCCTCAACAGGGTGTATAACATGTTGAACTTGAGCACAAGGTAAGGTAAATGGATGAAAGGGGTGAACAAGTAGGAGATTATTGTTATTGTCAAGCCACTCAAAACAATATCATACATTTCCATCATCCACTAATATAAAATGATATCCATCACTACTTGATCAAAGAAAATCTAAACTATTGTATGACATGGTTGTCATATGTAAAAGTACCATTCGGATAGACATATAAAATCTTCATGGCATACTATCATTTACATGGTGGTATCGTACTTCCTTTTTCAAATTATTCATGGTGAGCAAGTAGGAGAGTATTTCTATTGTCAAGCCACTCAAAAAAATATCGTGCATGTCCATCATCCACTAATATAAAATGATATCCATCACTACTTGATCAAAGAAAATCTAAACTATTGTATGACATGGTTGTGATATGTAAAAGTACCATTCAGATACACATATAAAATCTTCATGGCATACTAGCATTTACATGTTGGTATCATACTTCCTTTTTCAAATTATTCACACATAGTATGATGTATGTATCACACCATAGGTATACAAATTCCTTACAGATAAGCCATAGTTGGTTGTAGCTTATTTAATATCACACAAAAAGAAGCCAATAATGCAAAGTTTGCTTGGTGTTCTAAGTATTAACTCAAGATATCAAATTTGGGTATGCATATATGTTAAATAGAACCACAAATTAGTGTTCAATCTAGTTAATATATGGATATTTTAATGACCATGTATATGTATAGGCATGCTAAAAACAACTACATAGACCTCCCATTATAATATGTAGGTAGGCTCGTGATAGTTAGGGAGAACAAAACCAACATCCACCAAATACAAGCTTGTATGCCTAGCATAGCAATCGTGAATTGTAAGTGTGCTACAAAAAACATCCACAATACCCATACATCATTCAAAAATCAATTAACAATGTTGAGTGTAAGAACATGGCCACACTATGTACGCAACATCAACTACGAGGTTTGCAAACTATTTGAACTACGTCCTATGAAATTGTGGTGCGCCCATGCACCACACATCATCATTCTAACAATTGAAATGAAACTAAGTAACTATGGTTCAATCCTTCCAATCATACACAAAAGTTGACCAATATCTACTAAAAGCAATTTACAATTGTAACCCAAATATAGAGCACCAATAGATCTATTGTGACCCCTAGCTTAAGGCCACGAGGTCGAGTTCCACTGTGATGCAACGAGTAGACCAAATTCAATGCAAATTCCAACTCCAAAATAATTACATAGGCCTTGTATGTGATTCAAAAATGGAGTATAACTCCCGAAATCACCAAATGCATGAGATAATCTCTCAAATGCAAACCTTATTAGCCATACACAATAGATTATCCACTCAAGGTGTTGGAAACATAATCCATTAGGTTTATGAACATGAAAGAATTTGAATAGTCAAGTTAGAGGAACAGTCTCAGGAGTCTAAGAGACATCTTGGTGTTGGAAATACTGAGAGTGTGGGGGGGGGGGGGGG
>SNQJ01S0009864.1:128999-152354 GCA_010110895.2 Picea sitchensis | reverse complement strand
CACCAACTCCCTTGTTTTAGGGCACCAACCCTAGGAAGCACCAACTCCCTTGTCTTTAGGGCACCAACCCTAGGAAGCACCAACTCCCTTATTTTTAAAGCACCAACCCTAGGAAGCACCAAATCCCTTGTCTTTAGGGAACCAACCCTAGGAAGCACCAACTCCTTTGACTTTAGGGCACCAAACCTAGGAAGCACCAACTCCCTTGTTTTCACACTTTACTTAGTAAAGGAAATGAATCCTTCCTTTCTCCTCCCTTCCACCCTCACTACATAAGTATCTTCATCTTTCCTTCTTGGACTCTGCTTTTGCTTTTGATCTTCTGATCTGGACTGTAGAGACGCTTTCTTCTCACCATTCTTTCTTGTTTATATAGTCTTCCAATTGGTGTGAGATTTGAAGCAGTGTGTCCCTTTATTTGAACTTTGAACTATCACACCTCTTCATTTAAATGATAATATTAAACTTTAAATAATATCATTTTTACTTTTTATTCTTTATTCATAATGCTGATGATTTAACTCTTCTTTAATCATGATTGTGTATCGATTCATTAGTCTACAAATCTCAAATTGTTGTGAATTTGAGTCTTAATCAATAGGTGCTCCCTTCAACCAAAATTCATGTAACCATGAGCTCGAAACAATGAGCTTATCCATTCCAAGCATTGTTTTATTAACGCTTTCTTCTTCCACCCCGATTCTTCTAAGTGGGTCTGTATTCAAACGTCTGAGGGCTTATTTACTTCTAGCCCCTTTAGCTTCTTTACCTTATCACATGACCAATGCTGGAACCAAGCTCTCTGACACTTCATCCTTCGAGACTTCCAGCCTTTGCAGTCATTCAATCCTCTCGGAGCACATTTCGATGAAGTGTGTATACAGTATTCACCAATAGATCAGACAGTCAATATTTAATCTTCCGTTAGATGGACGATCCTGGCTTATCCAGAGGCTTCAAACAAGTCGATGGCTAGGAATTAATCAAGAGTTGAGATGAACGGTTCTCATTCACTCCGGGACTTTGACTATTCGTGGCTCCAGAACTCTGGAGTAGAGCAATACCTCCGAAGGTTTACCTACCTAATAATTCATAGAATGGCGGTGATCGCTTGTTGTCGGTTAACACCTCTGATTATGCTATCCTTATATTATGTTTGATCAACGATCGAGAACGCTCCCGAAGTAGATTAATGGTTCGCGTTACTTAGTGATTCACTCTTACTCTATCCTTCCACTGTACTCGATCGCAAGGTCAAGAAATATTCTGTAGGATCTTAGATCAACGACCAAATGTTAATTTGTGACTTTGGCCTTCGGATATTTTACCTGGTAGGAGAAGCTAGATATCCTGGGAGGATGTAGTCCCAGAGTGACGTGGCTTGCTGATTTAACTATTGACGTGGCACTAGCTGAGTGGTTGCCACATGTCACCTTGATTCGTGAATTTCATATACCTAATGTGCCAAATATTCCTTAACACTTGTCACTAGTTGATTGGGCCACGTGTTATATATATCTTCTGCCACATGTCTCCCTCCTGGATCATGGATTTACACTTCATAGCTTCATGAGTTTTGGCACTTTTATACCATCCTTCGATCATTTCCAAAGTGTCGCATAGATCTATAACTGTAGATATTTTCTTGTCTTGATCGATGACTTCTGTTAACTCCGGGGCTCCGGAGTTCATGATTTCTTGGTTTATCTAAGCTTCTTATTGTCGGAGTAGGTCAATGTCGGAGTTGACCACCTTCTTCCTTTTAGCGTGATCTAATTGTTTCAATATTCATTCTAGATCAACGATTGACATGATTTCCCTGCTCTTCCTCTGATCCGACGGTCGACGAGAGTTCGTGACTTTAGGGATTCGACCTTCAGGTAAAATTACATGTTTCAGACTCCTTTTTGATGGAGTGGTCAGTGCTTAATTCTAGATCAAATATGGATCTAACGGTTGGGAAACCGTCTGAAGATCCTTCCTGATTGACGGTTGGCATTATTTCTTAACTTCGATATTTCATGTATTCTTTCTTATCTCCATTAATCCCTGAAGTGGCGAAGTGTTGAAGTTATTTATCTGCTAGTTGATCCAACGATCCATAATGCTACTACTTCAGATCTAACGATTGAGATTTAATCCTTCCCAACCTCTGACTTTACCTCGATCTAACGATCCTAGATTGTCCCGAACTAAGAATGAACAATTCCTGTAACTCGATCCTTTACAAAAGGATTTATTTACTCACAAAACTTTGTCTACTTTGTTATTTGAAATGTTCCATCTCTTCCGAGATTTGGGTTTATAATGGATTCTTCTACACCGTGCTGAGATCAATGACAATATCATAACACTATGTACAACATTCTCCCCCTTTGGTATTGATGGCAACCTTTTCTTTGAAATATTTTTATTTATGTTGCTTATCAATTTCCTCCCCCTTTTACAACAATGTGACATAGGGGATCTTTCTTCTCTCCCCCTGTGGCGATGCTCCCCTTGACCATGTGCCCATTTTCTTCTGATGTGACTTTTGTAATTTTAATGAACTATGTGAATTACTCCTAATTTTTGTCGAAGATTTTCAAAGGTACTTCTGGGCAAAAGTTTTTTGAATATGTCTGCAATTTGTTCTTTGGTGTCCACGTACACTATTTTAACCACTCTTTGAGTAACCTGGTCTCTTAAGAAATGGTATTTGATTGGGATGTGTTTGGTTTTAGAATGCATTACTGGATTTTTAGAGATACTTATGGCACTAGTGTTATCACAATTAATAGTAATGGGATCATCGTATCTTATTTGTAAATCTTCTAATGTTTGCTTCATCTAAAGAACTTGTGTGCAATAGGATGCAACAACAATGTATTTTGCCTCTGTTGTGGAGAGTGATGTGGATGTTTGTTTCTTACTTAGCCATGCTACCAGACATTTTCCTAAAAAAAATGCTCCTCTACTGGTGCTTTTCCTATCATCTATACTACCGACCCAATCTGCATCAGTGTATGCAGTTAGATTGAAGTCTTTATCTTTTAGATACCATTTCCAAGTTCTAAGGTGCCTTTAAGACATCTGAATATTCTCTTTATTGATTTTAAGTGAGTTTCTTTAGGTGCGGATTGAAATATCCCCACGAGTCCTACAACCTACATGATTTCAGGTCTTGTTGTTATTGAATAGATCAGACTTCCAACCATTGATTTGTACATCATTTGGTCCACTTTTGGTAAGTCATCTTCTAGGATTAGTTTACATCCAGTGACCATGTGAGTACTCATAGGTTTACTATCTTCCATCTGGAATTTATTTATCATTTCATTGATATATTTGGCTTAAGAAACAAATATTCCTTTTTCTGTTTGAGTTACTTGTAAATCTAAGAAGAAGGACAATTCTCCCAACATAGACATTTCAAATTCTTTTTGCATTTTGGTTGGAAAATTTCTACTTAGTATAGTAATATTACTTCCAAATATGATGTCATCTACATATACCACCACAATAATCATGTTTTCATCCTCAATTTTGATGTATAAGTTGTTGTCGGTAGTCCCTCCCTTATATCCTTATTTTTGCAGGTACTGATCAAGCCTTGAGAACCATGCTTTGTGGGCTTGTTTAAGACCATACAGGGCCTTTTTTAGATTGCACACATAGTGATGATTTTTTGTTAACATGAATCCTTCTAGTTTCTCAACATAGACTTCTTCTTCTAGTGTTTCATTAAGGAATGCTGAGTTGACATCCATCTGATAGATTTTGAAATTTATGAAGCATGCAAATGTCAAGAACATTATGATGGCCTCAAGTCTTGCTACTGGAGCAAAAGTCTCTTCAAAATCAATACCATTCCACTTGGGAATATCCTTTGTAAACTAATATGGCTTTGTTATTTATAATCTCCCCATTTTCATTTAGTTTGTTCTTGAATATCCACTCGGTTCCTACCACATTCTTGTCCTTGGGTCTTGGAACTAGTTCCCAAGTTTGGTTCTTCTCTATTTGGTCTAGTTCTTCATCCATTGCTTTTATCTGATATTTAATTTTGATGGCTTATTTAACTGAATTAGGTTCTATAAGGGATAACATTGCTTGTTCTGAGTCAAATATGAGTTTCCTTCTTGTTTCCACTCCTGCATTTTTATCTCTAATAATCTAACTTTCAAGATGACTCTTCTGAACCTTTTTTTATGGGGCTTTTGGCAAGGATGTTTCTTTGTCATCTTCATCATCAATGTGGTGTTCATTTTCTTTAGGTTCTTCATCAACTTCTTCATTTTGATATTTTCCATCACTTTTATCATCACATGTTGATATGTTCTGGGGTATGACTTGTCTTAACTTTAGATCATCTATCTTTACATTGGCACTTTCCACCATTTTATGTAGTCTTAGGTTATAACATCTATAAGCCTTTTTGTTAGGTGAATATCCTATAAATATGCCTTCATCTAATTTTTGGTCAAAATTTCCTAGATTATCCTCATCATTCTTAATGTAACATTTACTTCCAAAAATTCTAAAGTGTTTTACAGATGTTGGCCTGCCAAACCATAGTTCATAACGAGTATTGTCATGGTCGGGTCTTAATTGAGCTCGATTAAGTATGTGGATTGTTGTGTAGATTGCATCTCTCCAGAGTTTGTCTGTAAGCTTGGCTTCATTTAACATGGTTCTTGCAGCTTCTAGAACTATTCTATTTTTTCTTTCCACCACTCCATTCTATTGAGGAGTCTTCAGAGCTAAAAATTGTCTTTTGATGCCATTATTTTCATAGAATTGAATGAACTCTTTAGAGGTGAATTCTCCTGCATTGTCTGATCTTAGACATTTAATTTTGAGATCGGTTTCATTCTCTACAAGGACTTTGTATATTTTAAACTTCTCAAAGGCTTCTGATTTTTCTTCTAGAAAGTAAACCCAGGTCATTCTTGTGTAATAATAAATGCTCAACATAAAATAATGTTCACCATAAATATTTTTAGTTTTGGTAGCTACACATAGATCTGTGTGAATAAGTTCTAATGGTTTTGTTGTGGAATGCTCTTTTGTTTTGAAACTAACTTTTGTCTGCTTCCCTATTTGACAATGTTTACAAATAGGATTTGAAGGCTTTATAATCTTTGGCAGATCCCTTGCTACCTCCTTCTTATTGGCTTTGATTAAGTTTTCAAAGCTTATATGTCCCAACCTTCTATGCCATAGCTAACTTTCATCTTCTTGACCTAGACAACATTTTCCTTCTCCTTCCATGTCAAGGATGTACACATTGTTGGATGTTCTTGGTGCAATTGCCACTAGATTCCCTGTATCTTCTCTTCTTATCTCACATTTTTTAGAATCAAAGGTAAGTATGTGACCTTGATCACATGTTTGACTCACACTTAGGAGATTAGGCTTAATATTTTCTACCAAACGTACATTTTATGCTTTGGCGTTGTTATTCCCTAGGCTAAAAATGCCTTTTCCAAGTAACTTGGCTGACACATTATCTCCAAAGGTGACTTTTCCTTTTTCTTTCTTCGTTAACTTGAGAAATTTGCTTTGATCTCCAGTCATGTGTTTAGAACATCCATTTTCTATATACCACTGACATCCTTTGTTTTTGGCATACAAGGCTACTTTACACTTTGTTTTCTATACTTGTTTTTTCTTCCATACTTTTTTATTGTTGGGAATATTTATCTCTTTGACATACTTTAAAAATCTACATTCACCGACTTATGTCCATAGTTATTACATTTGAGGAATTCCATATTGTAATCTTGTAATGGAGAGAACAAATTATAGTTTCCTTTATCTGTATTGAACTTCTGACTTCTTTGGACATTTTTTGGATTGTGCCTTCTATAGGCTTTACAATGTACTGCTTTGTGTCCAAAATTATTGCAGGAATATCAATATCCAAGGAAGATGTATTGATATCTGTTAGAGGGATTTCTTTTGGTGATTGTATTCTTCTTGCCACCTTTTTCTTTAGTAGGGGATGTTGATTTTTGGTTATTTGGGACGATCTCCAATGTAATCATCATTGCCTTATTATCTTCTTTCTTAAGGGGATTTTAAGAGAATCTGCATCACTGATTGGTCTTTTGACAGATCCTTGTGATGTAGAAGTTGAGTCTTGGGTGTATCCCAAACTAGTCTTGTTATTTGGTGACCTCCGACTATTGAGAATTTCATCCAAGATCTTTGAACTATTTTCAAATTTTGATCCCTTTTTTTCTTTCTCAAGTTCACCTTTTGGAAACTCAATCTCAACTTCTAGCTTCTTACATACTTGTTCTCTATAATTGAGTTGTTTTAAAATGACTTCTTCAATTCTTTTAGCTTCCAAGAGTTGGGACTTAAACTCACTTATGATCTGCTCTGATTCTTTGATGGTTCTTGATGCATATATTTCTCTTGATTGATGTGATTCTTCAAATTGTTGAAGTTGTGCCCTAAGTAGCTTGTTCTTCTTTTTATAATTTCTTAGTTCCTCCATAGCACTAGTCAATTCAACTTCTAGATCTACTTCACCTTCACTTTCAAAGTTTTCTTCATTATCTATATTATTATTTTGAGTGTTCATTCCCATAAATATAAGCTCTGAATCTTCATCTTCACTTATGTTTAAAGAGTTGATGTCCTCTTTGGAGTAGAAGTTTTTCTTTTTCTTATAAAATTTCTTCTTGTATTGGTTTTTCTGTTTGTGAGCTTCTTCATCATCATTATCCTCCTGCTTGGGATAGGGACATTTGTTAGCAAAGTGTCCGATTCTACCACAATTGAAACATTTGAAGGGTAACTTTCCTTTATATTTTTCAAATCCTTTCTGGAGTTTCTTTATAAAGTTGACCTCTTATACATCTGATATGTTTGACTGATCTTCATTAGACATATGTTCATATTTCTTATTTTCTTTAGATGCCTTAAAGGTTGTTTCTTCTTTTGATGGTTTTTAGTTCCATGTTCTCATCTCATATGCTATAAGAATTCCATGGAGTTGATCTACTGTGAGTTTGTCAAGTTCTGGTCTATCTTCAATTGTGGAAATTTTGGCATTATACCTCATAGGCAACGACCTTAAGATCTTTTGTACAATAGGTTTGTCTGAAATTTCTTCTCTTGCTTCTCTAATTGAGTTAACTACCTCATCTACCCTATGAAGGTATTCAACAATGTTCTCTTCTTCTATCATCATCAAATTTTCAATATGAGCTATGTATATTTGTAGTTTGGCTTCCTTGACTTTGCTATCTTCTTCATATATAACTTCCAGTTTGTACCAAATCTCTTTAGTCGACTTACAATGCATTACCTTCACAAATATAATATTTGTTAATCCTCCTAGAATGGAATTGATTGCTCTTGAGTTGCCATTGCAAATCTTCTTTCTTGCAGTATCTATGGGTGGAGAAGCCGATACAGTGTAACCATCTAACACAGATTGGCAAACATAAAAAACAAGAGCCAATAGGCAGCTTTTCCTTCTTATTTTCTAGAAAGCATAACCACCTCCATTAAACAATGGTGTTTTGTTGGAAGACATTCCCTCTTGTTGATCCATTTCTTTCAGGATCTACCTTCCAGTTATTAGACTGTGTTGAAGGTACTTGCTCTGATACCAATTGTTGTAAATACTGAGTGGGGGGGGGTGAATCAATATTACCTTTTTAAACAATTAGTAATTAATTTTTTATTCTAATTATCATCACTATTGATCAACAATGGAATTTGTATTTAAACAATCAATTATATAAGTATACTTCAACAAGCATTACAAAGTTTATAAAGAATAATCTTGTGTTTGTGAAGGACACCTATCCTCTTTAGAGCACCAACTCTTGGAGACACAAATCCTCTTTTTTAGGGCACCAATCCTAGGAAGCACCAACTCCCTTGTTTTAGGGCACTAACCCTAGGAAGCACCAACTCCCTTGTCTTTAGGGCACCAACCCTAGGAAGCACCAACTCCCTTGTTTTTAGGGCACTAACCCCAGGAGGCAACAACTCCCTTGTCTTTAGGGAACCAACCCTAGGAAGCACCAAATCCTTTGTATTTAGGGCACCAACCCTAGGAAGCACCAACTCCCTTGTTTTCACACTTTACTTTTCAAAGGATATGAATCCTTCCTTGCTCCTCCCTTCCACCCTCACTACATAAGTATCTTCAACTTTCCTTCTTGGACTTTGCTTTTGCTTTTGATCTTTTGATCTAGATTGCAGAGACGCTTTCTTCTCACCATTATTTCTTGTTTATATAGTCTTCCAACTAGTGTGAGCTATGAAGCATTGTGTCCCTTTATTTGAACTTTGAACTATTTCACCTCTTTATTTAAATGATAATATTAAACTTTAAATAATAACATTTTTCCTTTTTATTTATTCATAATGATCATGATTTAACTCTTCTTTATCGGTTCATTAGTCCACAGATCTCGAATTGTTGTGAATTCTAGTCTTTATCAATAGACRCTCCCTTCAACCAAAATTTGTGTGACTGTGAGTTCTAAACCACGAGCTTATCCATTCCAAGCATTGTTTTATTATCACTTTCTTCTTCCACCCCTATTATTCTACGTGGGACCATATTCAAACATCCAAGGGATTATTTACTTCTATCCCCTTTAACCTCTTTACCTTATCATGTGACCGGTGTTGGAACCAATTTCTCTAGTACTTCATCCTTCGAGACTTCCGACCTTTGCAGCCATTCAATCCTCCTGGAGTACATTTCGTTGAAGTGCGTTTACTGTATTCAATAGTAGAACAGATGGTCAATATTTAATCTTCCGTTAGATGGACGATCCTGGCTTATCCAGAGGCTTCAAACAAATCAATGGTCATGACATAATCAAGAATTGAGATGAATGGTTCTCGTTCACTCTGGGACTTCGGCTATTCGTGGCTTTAGGACTATGTAGTAGAGCAATCCCTCCGGAGGTTTACCTATTGAATAAGTCATAGAATGGCGGTGACCGATTGCTGTCGGTTAACAACTCTGCTTAAGCTATCCTTCCACTATTCTTTATCAACGGTCGAGAACACTCCCAAAGTAGATCAACGGTTAGTGTTACTTCGTGATTCACGCTTACTCTATCCTTCCACTATACTTGATTGGACGATCAAGAAATATTCTGTAGGATCTTAGATCAATGACCAAACATTAATTCGTGATTGCGGCCTTCGACGCTTCAGATATTTTAGTTGGTAGGAGAAGCTAGATATCCCTGGAGGATGTAGTCCTAGAGTGACGTGGCTTGTTGATGTCACTGTTGATGTCGTACTAGCTAAGTGGCTTCCACATGCACATTGATTCTTGACTTTCGTATACCTAATGTGCCAACTATACTTTAACACTTGTCACTAGCTGATTCAACCACGTGTCATATTTTTCTTCTGGCACATGTCTCCCTCCGGGATCATGGATTTACACTTTGTGGCTTTGGCACTTTATGGCTTCAGGATTTTTAGCACTTTTATACCATCCTTTGATTATTGCCGAATTGTCGAATAGATCTATCACCGTAGATCTTTTCTTGTCTTGATCGACGACTTCTGTTAACTCTAGGGCTCCAAAGTTCAGAATTTCTTGGTTTATCTAAGCTTCTTATCGTCAGAGTAGGTCAATGCTGGAGTTGACCACCTTCTTCCTTTTAGCATGATCTAACGGTTTCAATATTCATTCTAGATCAACAGTTGATAAGATTTCCATGTTCGTCCTTTGATCTGACGGTCACGAGAGTTCGCGACTTTGGGGCTTCGGCCTTTGGGTAAACTTGCATGTTTCAGACTCCTTTTCGCTGGAGTGGTCATTGCTTAATTCTAGATCAAATCTAGATCTAATGGCTGGTAAACCATCCGAAGCTCCTTCCTAATCGACGATTGGAATTATTTTGTGACTTTGGGATTTCGTGGATTCTTTCTTGTCTTCAGTAATCGTTGAAGTGGCAAAGTGTCGAAGTTATTTATCTGCTACTTGATCCAATGGTACATAATGCTACTACTTCAGATCTGATGGTTGAGATTTAATCCTTCCCAACCTCTGACTTTACCTCGATCGAACGATCCTGGATTTTCCCGAACTAAGAATGAATAGTTCCTATAACTTGATCCTTTACAAAAGGATTTCTTTACTCACAGAACTTTGTCTCCTGTGTTATTTCAAATTCCCCATCTCTTCTGAGCTTCGATTAACGTTCTTCCTTCTGAGCTTTGGGTTTATACTGGACATCGATGACAATATCGTACCACTATGTCCAACACTTGGAAAACAAATCCAAATGTCAAACATCATTGCATTTATAATTGTATCATAATTGAATAATATGAAACTCACACTTATCCTAGTTTATGTGTCCAACAATGGTATCGAAGCTTGTAGTTCTTAGGCCAGTTGAGCTATGGTAGTTGTCCATAGTTGAGTCTGTCCATCTGTATGATCAGCATTTCCTTTCACATGCAGAAACACATCTGACCTAGTTTGAGGTAGTTTGTTCATTGACATTTGTCTACCTTCCTGAGCATTATTCGCAACCTCCTGCCTCTTAGAGTACTTTACATTCATGTTTTCATGACCTCTAAAGCCATGGAAAGACTTCTGAAACATGCAAATGTGGAGCTCACAATATTTTATGTTCATGCAACCATTTTTTGGTCCTGCATTTGATACAGACTATTAGGGTTTTATCTATTCTAAATATATCATCGATAAGATGCAGGACATTTGTTGGTTATAGTTTACTCCCGCTACCCTTCTTGGGATGACCCAGGTTCAGATCCACTTGGTTTCCAAAAAAAACCCCCCAAGACTATCGGCTCTCCTGGTAAACCAAAAGGCAACACAACACAGAGGATGCATTGCATAGTCTCACCCGAGATAGTTCTCATGGGTAGTTGCAATGCTCGGGTGCCTGCAGCCTGGGAAATGAGTGGGGATTTGCGTTTAAACTCTGTAGTATTCATTTATTACTTTAACATTCAACTTATATGGAATACCCTGTCATTCTTGCTCATGCATGTAAAGTAACATATCTATCTAGTCGTTCACACATTTATTTAACATCTAATCATTAACAATAAAAGAGATACATAACATTCAATCACATAACACATGATCTACCATGGTTCACCCCTCCTGGGATATGTCCACAAAGATTCAACTGCTCTACCCTTTTATTCTAGTTCCAAAACTATAGTGCCTTGCGCATTACAATTCTCCATCAGAATAGGTCGAGATCTACCATGAGGCGGACTAGATCACCCCAGGCTCCTCAGCCTGTGATCTAACCCTCAAGATCTCCCTTATTCCCTCTCCTCAACTCAACAACTTACAAGATTGATCGGATTTACAATCATTCTGTCTTTGTACATCATAGTAACACTAACCAACCCAAAACAAACAATAACAAACCTCCAAAACCCCTCTTGAACACACAAAAAAACACCGACCTAGACCTCCTAGGTACCTACTTATACATATTTTCAGCGTACTAGCTATTACATTCTCTTTCCAAAACCCTAACCCTATCATGGCTAGGTCTACTTGCATGTGTGCCTCGCATGCCTTCCTCTTCTGCATGCACGTCTGTTTTTCACGTGCTACTTCTTCTGCATGCGCATCTGCCTCCCACGTCGTTCTTTTTTGTCAAAAATGGCCTGCGCCCAACATGCCCCCAACACTGAAATCGTGACTCGTCCCGAGTCACTGCCTAACTCTAGTGTCTGCCACTGCTTTTGCCAACACTTCGTACATATCTACTATCCGTTGGCACTGTTCCTGAGCCTGGCTGCTCTTTGTTGACATGGCTTTGACCACTTGCGCAGGGGACTGGCGGTCATAAGATCTCGCCCCCTTCAAGCCTATGTGTTCGAGGCATTCTTTCGATACATCAATTTTCACGACCAATTGTTCTTCCTTTTCCTATAGGGGACCCAATTGAGCTTGCCGTGCGATCTTCAGTGCCTGTATCGCTTTTTATTTTGCCGGAAGGTTCTTCATTTCTGCGGTCGTCTTGATTTTCTCTTGCAGTGAAATTTTCCTCTGTCACTGCTTCATGCAATTTATCTTCCTTTCCTTGCAAATCTTGTAGGCTCCCATCCTCTAGTAGCTGGGTCCATACTTGGCCACTCTTTTCCAGCAGTTATGCCACTCCATATATGTTCTGTGCGATGTTTTCTATAGCTCATGTCATGTCTTGCTATCTTTGTGATCAGGCTGATGGGGGAGTTGTAGGTACTGCGCGCTCCTCTAGTTCCTTGATCTGCTCTTTATATTGTTGCAGAGTCTGTGATATCTTTGTTATCTTCTCCTCTGAAGATGCTTCCTCTGATGTTGTGTCATCTGAGATGGCTTGAAAGACTGCATTTATCTAGGTCTCCATCTCGTCCACTTTTTGCTACGTTATCTCTTTCTTCTGCCCTTCCTGACTGATGGCTTCCTTCAGTACCATATTTTCTTCCTGCGCTATTTGTAGATTCATCGCGTCAGACCTTGCTCTGGATTGAATCTCCTGCGTGACACTAACCTATAAATTATACAATGCCTTTATTGGTATCTTGGGAAATGCCAAGTCCAACGTTTTAACATCCTTCATGGGATTCTGCATTGTTTCCTCAACGATGAACATCATATCTGGTGTTATGATAAAGTTATCACTTCCTTGTGTTGTGATTTGTATTGTCTCTCCAACATGTGGTCCTTCTCTTACTGGCACTAGTTTCTCCTTTTGTTGTTGTTCTGCCTTGATCCTCAACTGTTCTAGCGTAGTTTTTACCTCATGTACCTGTTCCAAAATTGAAGCTCGATGGTTTTCCACATTTTCCCATACTTATGACAATCGATCTTCTACTATCATGGCTATCAACTCTACGTCATTTGTTGTCAGTGAAGTTTCCATTTGTTTCCTGTTGGGCTTTTCTTTCTTCCTAACGCCACTTGCTTGCTCCGTTGTTCTCTTCCTTTGGGCCTCTAGTTGTTCAGATACTTATGGAATCTGTGTATCCATACTGGTATAGTGCTCAACTTCTTCATCCATGGTTACATCTTGTGCCTCCATCTGCACTTCCTTTGCACTCACCTATCCTGTCGGTCTTCCCGGTTCCTACTCTATAGCCTATGGACCTTTTGTAGGACCATGTTGTGACTTATTTTGTGTTCCAGTCTTCTTCCAAATTCAGATGCTTTCCCCCACTATACCTATTGTTATTTTCTTTTGTTGTCTAGCACCATTCCTACCTATCTGCTATGCGGGGGCTGTGGTACCCTACATCTGAAATTGTACTGCTGGCGTTGCTCTTGGAATCTCTGGCACTTTCCACTCCTGAGGCCACTCTTAGACCTCCATGTGGATGTCTTGCGTCATCACACAATACTTCAGCTGCAACCACTCCTTGGTTGGGTCCTTCTTTGCCTGTAGCCACATGATGTGACGTGATGCCCAAAAATTCGCTATTTGTCCATACTCTTGGACAGTTTCTAGTGAGATCCTCCATGTATCCGCCAAGCTATTCTAAATCTCTGTTAAATACTGAGTGAACATGTCATTATTGAATTTCTTTACTTTGGGATCTGTTGTGCTTCATAGCGACGTGTAGCGCGTTGTGCCACATTTTCATGTCCTTGGCAGGAACATCATGTATGTAGGTTCCTGCCACCCCATAAGTGCAATGAGGATGAGTAACCATGAGTAGTGGAACTCAGAGCCCCAGTCTTGCGCATCCTTATAATCTTCAAGGAATGAGTTGAGTAGACACAGGGCCCAGCTCATCGAGCTCCCCTTTGCACATTGTGTCGCAGCTGCTACTACTCATGCGAGCACTTCTTCTTTTTGACACTTGCACATTCATTTGCAACCGAACAATTTGGTTGCAAATCGTGTCACAAGATCATTGATGTCGTTGATCCCGATACCTCTGTTACCCCTCTCTGCGCCATACTTTTCCTTTATCTCATCTGAGATGAATTTCACCTTAGTCTTGTCTTCTAGGTATTGCTCAGACTTCTCCCCATCTGTGGGTAGCCCTGTAATCTCTGTAATGAGGTCAACATTGATCAGTACTAGCCTGTCCATCCATAAGATGCCTCTGTGCACCCTCGCTAACAATTTTTTAACACATCCGTTTATGTGTTTCCCGCGCCCGAAGTGCGGTATGTTTAATAGGTTCATGATGTCGGTTTTGTACAGTACCAGGATCCATTGTGCAGGCTCCAATAGTGGGGCACTTGATGGGCCCTCTCCGTTGCTCTCTAGGTAGCTCTGTGCTACCAAGTCTGGGAACTTTGTGGCATCAAATACATCATGGTCAGAGTATTCAAGGTTATCGAATCCTCCTACCATTTTATCCCCGGTCTTCACTTCAGTGGGAATTTTTGACATTACTATATTTAGTTTTGTCTGTGTGCGTTGCACGCCCTGCGTATTGCTTTATGATCTCAACTTATTTTTCCATTGTGGGGACGATACCCCACCCTCTTGCTCTGTTTCCTTCTCTAGTTCTGTCTCTAGGCCCTACTGTGTGGAATCCATGGTCGATCATGCTTCCTGTGGCCCTTTTACCTTGGATGCATCAGATTCTGTCCATTTGGTATCCTCTACCAGTTGCTCAGGCTCCTGTGTGGGTTCCTACTCCTCCTCCACATGTAATGTGGTTTGCTCGTACTCCGGTGTGTGGATTTTGTCGACATCCACCACTATGGGTGTCTTGTTGGTTCCACCTTGTGGTGCCCGTGTGCTACTCTGTGTGCTTCGTTTGCTTCTGCTTGGTGTTCAAACCCTTGGTGGTGACATGGTGGTTAAATCCAAACTACAAGCTCTCAACTTGAAAGATGGTAGCGCAACTTCACACTTTATCGCTCTTTTGCTCGACTCGACGTTTTTCTCCTTAGCAAATAACACAATGGGTCGGTTTTCCCCCTCTTTCCAACTTTATAGTAGGACGGGGAAGTGACAGTTGTGTCATACTGATAATTGTCACTTTTTCACTTTTCGTTGTGTTTCCTGCACACTGTACCTTTCTATCCGTTAAATGATCTTCTACATGTCGCGTTTTTTAACCCTGGTTTTCTTGCAGCGCCCTCTTCTATTCTATCAAGGCCCTCCATGTGCGCTGAATTGTTTTTATTTTATCCTTTTTACTTTTTATGGCTTTTTATTTTTATTTTTTTTATATACATATCTCTTTAATGTGCGGTACTTTCTAAGTACTAGGAGGTTTATTGTACCTATACAACTTCAGTCGAATCCCATTGATCATTACTTTGAGTTATGTACCTCCTAAATCTTTCAATTGTACATCTCCCCCCTCTGTGACAGACTACAGTCTTCACTTCATATGGTCCCAACCAATGCATTCTGAATTTTCCCGGGTGCTGAAGAAATTTATTGTCATACACCAAGACTAGGTCTCCTTCGTTGAAACTCTTCCTTTTAATATGTCTGTGATGCCAAGATTTGTCCCTTGTTTTCTGTACTTCTTGGTGAAATCCTACTAGAATCCTATCTTCTTCCATCACCATCAACTAACTTAGCCTTTCTTGTACTGCGCCTCGTTCTGTCATGTTAGTGATTATTGCTACACGTAGTCTAGGTACCAAAAATTCTAATGGCACCACTGCTTCTTGTCCATACACCAACCTGAATGGTGTATGCCCTGTCAAATTTTTTCATGTAGTCTTGTATGTCCATAATACTGTTGGTATCTTCAAGTGCCAATCATCCTTGTTTACATTGCAGATCTTTGTTAGTGCATTCTCTAGGATCTTATTAAAGTCTTCCACTATTCCATTTGTTTGGGGGTGATATGCTATAATATTTTGATGATAGACTTCAAACTCCTCAGTCATAGCCTTGATGGTACTATTGATGAAGTGAGTGCCTTGGTCACTCATCAAAATCCTTGGGCATCCAAATATAGTGATCACTTTCTTAAACATGAAGTGTTTTGTTGTCTCTGCTCTGCAATCTTTTACTGGTGCTGCTTCTTCCCATCTCGCTAAGTACTCTGTCATCGTAATGATATACCTTGCTCCTGACCACTTTGCTGGTGGATTAATTGGTCCCACGAAATCTATTGTCCATTTGTCAAATACTTGCAAGGTTACTTGTGGTCTTAGGGGCATCTCATCACATCTATTAGTTTTTCCAACCCTCTGACATACAACACATCTCTGGCAGTAGTCCTTTGCATCTATGTGGATGGTCGACCACCATAGTCATGCGCTGTAGCTTGTCCTGCATAATGTCCTCCCGTTATTCCCTCATGGGCCTCTGCTAAAATCTCAGGCCTTTCATGTTCTAGTTAACATATTCTCAAGATGTTGTCTACACCCATCTTGTATAAGTGTCATGCAATCAATTGATAGTCTGCAACTCTGACTACCATATTTTTCTTCTACGCAGTGTTGAATTCTTGTGGCACAGTCCCTGTACTCAAGTATTGAATGATGTTAGAAAAATATTCATCAACTAATTGGACCGAAAATAAATGTGCATCAGGGAAATTGTCCTCTAAATTAGTGGTTTCCTCTCCATTGGTGATCCTTGACAGGTGGTCAGGTCTTACATTCAACTTCCCTGGTTTGACTATCACTTCAAAGTCAAATTCTTGAAACAATAGTAACCATCTACAAATTCTCCCCCCCAACACTGGCTTATTGACTAGGGGCATAATGGTCTGTGAACATTTTAAAGTGTTTCCCAAGTAGATAGTGTCTGAAATTTTGCAGTGCATATACCATTGCTAAGCCTTCTCTTTCTATAGTATTGTAATTTTGCTTTGACTCTGACAATTTTCTGATTGCAAATGCTACTCGATGGTCTAACTCTCCTGATCTTAGTTGTGCCATAATAGATCCAAGTGCTATGGATGATGCATCTACATGCAGATGAAATGTATTTTTCCAATCTGAAAATACTAGTATTGGTACTGTTACCACTTTCTCTTTTAGAGTGTCCAATCCTTGATGACAGTCCTCATTCCACTGAAATTTACTATCTTTCCTCAATAGTTTCTCCATCAATGTTGTGATCTACGCATACCCTTTTATGCCTGTGTGTCCCAATGTTTCTCTCAACTGATGTACTGATTTTGGTGGTGTAAATTGACAATCACTGCAATCTTGGCAGGATCTACTAGGAAGCCTTGTTTGCACACTATATGGCCTAATAGTATCCCAAAAGGTGTCCCAAAGATGCACTTCTTGATATTTAATGATATCTTATATTACCTGCATCTTCCTAACATCAGCCTTAATACCTCTACATGATCTTTCAATAGAGTGTAGATTGTTTAATCATCTAGATATACTTCTAAAAACTGATGGATGAATTCTTTGAATGCAGCTATGACTACTCTTGAGAATATTGCTAGTGCATTCTTCAGTCCAAAAGGCATGACTGTGTACTAGTAGGATCCCCATTCTGTGGCAAAAGTGGTCTTGTACTTGTCTTCTGGGGCTATCTTGATCTGATGGTAGCCTGAGAATCCATCTGTAAATGAGTATGCTTCATGGCCTCCTACATTCTCTAATACTTCATCTGTGAAAGGGGAAGGAAAAGGTTCATGTAGGCAAGCATCATTCAATTTCCTGAGATCTACACAGATCCTTATCCCTCCCTGCTTTTTTTCTTGAACTACCATAGGGCTTACCCATTCAAATTTCTCCACTGGATCTATGATTCCAGCCTCCAACATTCTGTCAAATTCTGCTTTTATTTTTTGCTTGTATATTGGATCCAGTCCATATGGTCATTGTCTGACTGATCTAGCCTCAGGTTTGAGAGGTATATTCATCTCTCCTAGCTCTCTTGTTATGCCTTTCATCTATGTAAAGCTTGTTGGGAACATGTCATTGTATTTGCACAACAAATTTGTTATTCTTTCTATTGTTTGTTCGTCYCAGTAATCCCCAATACTGTCCATTTTGGGATTATCATTTTTCCCAATATTTACTTTCTTCACTTTGATTGGCTCAACAAATACTTCTGATTCAAGATATGGACCTTCCACCTCCCTTTCTCCTTCAATTTCTGTAATTTGAATGTTGTGTGGGTCATCTTCATCTGGTGCTTCTTCCTGCACATTGTAGCATGACAATAGTTCTTTCACTGTCTGTCTGTTCTGCTATTGATACTCTGTCATAAGTTCAACCTATGGTTTTTGAATGAATATTTCCCCTCTAACTTGTTTGAGTGCCAAATCTATGTTGGGGTTCTCATGTTCAAATGAGAAGGTGACTATAAAATTATGCTGTAATGTTGTCCAGTCTGCAGTGCCTCTGCGCAATTCCTAGTTTAGATACCAGTTTGCTGGAATCCCTTCCAATGTGTGAATAAAGTGATGAGACCATTTTTCTGATGGTGTTAGTCTCCATAGTGTTTTGCACTTCTCCAAGTGTTCGATTAGTGTCCCATGTCCATCATATCTCTGCAATTGATTGCTTCCTTGTTCTGCACCAAATCTGATTTGTAGTAATTGCTTACATTGGTACAAGTCCTTGATTGTCTCTTTGTGCACACCCCACCATCTTGCAAGTGTTGCCTTGAGTGTTATATCCAGAGCTAAGAGCCTTTGATTTTCTAACACTTAATCTTCGTATCTTGTTTGGAATTCTTCTAAGTCATTCACCCCATGAAATCTGGGAGGTTCTCTTATCTCTGTACCTACCTATATTACTGCATGGTCTATTCTTACGCACCTTCTTGTGGAAACTTCATGTAATCTCTGCTGCCAATTCTCCAACCCTGTATCTGAGTCTAACGTGCATGAAGTGATACTTCTCCAATTGAGTACCCCATCTGCATTTGGATTCACATAATCTTCTTCTCGTGCGGTGGTCTTGTATAATTGGTTAATTTCCTCCAAGTATAACTAAATGGGTTTTACAAACCTTTCTCCTTCTGATGGATCTAATGGTGCAATGACTTTGTACTCTCCTGACTTGAATGTCATCTTCCTTGTCTTTAGATTGATTACGACATGATTATCAAACGCCCAATCTAAGCCAAGCAATGTCGGATAAGGTGTTGTGCCATCCACTATTTCTATCACTTCGAAATTGGCTTTAGTGTGCACTCCATCCAGATCTACTACTACACCCTTTAGCCTTCCAATTGGCAGAACCCTGTGTTGATTTGCTAGTTTCAACTGAACATGTGAATATCCTAATGTGGGATCTCCCATATATTGCCATGTGTTTTCTGGTAGTACATTCATCTCGGAGCCTAAATCCAGTATGATGTCCCCCATGTTGAAATCTCTAATGTTGGTGTTTAGTCTGAACTCTCTGCTCGTTCTCTTCCTTGTATGCAAATGATTAACTGTTTTCTGTTCTAGATTTCCCTCTACATCCATGATTATGGATCATTTAGTAGTTTAACACAGGATTACAGAAAATCCTTTATGGTACTTACTTGTCGTATGGGTTGTGCTTCATTAGTTTGATCTAGAGATGAAGGCATCTCGTACATTGGTACGTCCTGAGTATGCTATGCAGTTGATATAGATGCAATGTCTGGCTTCAAGAATTCTTGTCTGGCTTGCTTTAATATCCCCTTTTCGTTCTGCGCATCAATCTGCTTGTGTGGTTCAACATGTTTCTTCACCCATTGGTGTTGTGTTGGATCTTGTTTTACTGCATCATCTCCTGTCTTAGCTCTTCCACATGTAACTATGTTGATATTTCTTCCATCATCCCTTGCTTCTGCAAAAATCTATTGAACATTCTGATTGTTCTGATTTATCTTGTCCTCGATCTTCCCTAATAGTGTCGGACAATCCTCCGTGTCATGGTCGGATGCTCGAAAATACATACATGTCGCAGGTGGGAGTGGACATTCTCTTGAATAGTGTCCTGGTTTATGACAGTTATGGAATACCACCGACCCTTTGCCTCTTCCAAAGCCTCGTCTACCTCGTCCTGCACCTCTATAGCCAACTCGATCTCATCGTGGTGCGTTGTACTGTGGCACTTGGTTATACTTCACAAGATTATACTATGGTTGCACAGTATTGTAATGGGGCTGTGCAATGCTATATTATTGTGGCGTAGTGTTATATGGGGCTAGTACTTGGTTAAATTGTGGTGCAACTTGCCCTGTCATCATCTCTGCCTGGACCCTATAGGTATTTGATGTTCTTTCCCTCATCAGCTCCATTGTCCTGTAATCTTTGTCATCATGGCCTACTGACTTGCAAAAGCTGCAATATGAAATCTTAGGCACTGTCTAGTATTTCTACATCATTGGACAACGATACGGATCATGCCCCTGTGTCTTACATATCTCACACCATAGTCCTCTTGTCGACAAAGGGTTTGGCAGTCTAGTTTCCATGTACTACACAAGTGTTGGGAATTCGTTCTTGTGTCCTTCTTTCCTACATGTGGTACACAAAACAACTTCTCTTTTGTCCTTACTCTTGTTCTGGTTTAATTGAAATGTTAGATTCTTTAGGTCTTCCTTGAGCTCCTCTATTGCTGGATCCGTCTTTTGATATTGATTCTCTTCTAGTTGCAAGGCTTCCTGCAGTGCCTCTGCCTGGGTTTGAAACTTCTGTTGTCTCAAAGGGTATTTCAGGTGTGGTAGTAGTGAATTCAAAAACAAATGCTTATGCTACATATCTGTCATGACATACTTCATCTTTCCCTTCAATCCTTTGAATCTTTGGTCTATCTCCCAGACAGATTCTCCTGGTTTATGCCTGATCTCTATCATCTCATTCATGTACTAATCCTCAGATCTAGGCCTCTGGAATTCGTTTATCAACAACTTCTTGATATCCCCAATTGTTCTGGTTGTTCCTAGTGGACTGTTTGCAACTAAGCTCATTTACCAATCCAGTGCGTGGTCTCTTAGTGTGATGGTTAACTATGCAAGTTTGTTATCCTCATCCGTGATATGGTTTTCTTCTCATATCTTTTCACAGATGAACAAGTGTTTCTCAGGGTCCTTCGATGCCTCTCCCTTGAATTTTGGTAACTTGATGGTGGGATCATGTCCTGCCATCCTGAATGCTAAACTACTACCTCCGCGTGGTGTATATCCTTGACTAATGCTTCATGAACTATCTCCCCCAGTTGTTGCTCCATGTGTAGATGTACTTCCTGTTGCGTTTCTTCCACTGAAATTCGGTTGCCAGAACGGTGGTGTTATTTCTGGTGTATTAGCCGCACATGGGTTTATGGGTTCCACACTGACACTGATATGGATAGGAGTTATGCCTCCAGTTTCCATTCTTGAACATCTTGTCTTCCTTTCATATGTCACACACAGGATTTCCTCAAGCTGCTCCACAGCCCGAAGATCCTTTATCTCTTCTTCATCACTTGCCAAGGCTTCCCTCGTTGTTATGGCTCTCTTCTTATTGTTCATATTATATTGGTAGGGTACTCCACTGCGCGTTCTTCCAGCTGTTGCCATGATCTATTGATTTGGTCTTCCTCCATCATGATTGGATCCAAGACCTCCTCCTTCTTTCCTTTGTCCATCTCTTCCTCCATTTCTTTGTCTCTTGTCAGTGCTTCCCCCTTCCCCCGTGCACACAGGGACATTTAGCTGTCTGAGGCCATTGTCGTTACATATTTGTTATACAATAACATATTTATGGAAGTATACATCGATTTGATATACCTACCTCGAGGTCCCTTCAGGAACTCTTGCTCTGCTGCGTTGTAAGACTTCGTAGTATCTACTGCAAATTCTGTGATAAATCCTGCAACAATGTTTTCTAACCAGAAATATATTGCATGCGTAAATTTATTATCAACTTGTTGTAACTGCGCGATCTCCATAGGATTCCATTCTAGCAGTCTGATCCAATTTGTTGGTTGGTTGTATTTCAACCTCAATATCCACTTCTGCAACACATGTGGGAAATCACAGAAAAATACTTCATGCAAGTTGTTGAATATGTACTTGTCCAAATATTTGCGTGGTGTTAACTTCAGGTTTTTGTTATCTTTCTGTGCAAATTCCATCTTTTTTTTTTTCCAACTATCTCTCGATCTCTGCCTTCGTTGGGTTCCACGGTCTCAACATCCCCTTTTATATTCTCATTCTTTTAATGTTGTGTCACTAGATCTTCACGATTCTTCAACAGATCTCATTCAATCAATCCCTTTTTGTTCCAACCCGACAACAAAACCATTTGTTGGTTATAGTTTACTCTTATTACCCTTCTTTGGTTGACCCAAGTTCAGGTCCACTTGGTTTCCAACAAAACCCCCCCTAAAACTATCGTCCCTCCTGGTAAACTAGAAGGCAACACAACACACAGGATGCACTGTGCAGTCTCACACGAGATAGTTCTTATGGGTGGTTGTAACGCTCAGGTGCTTGCAGCCTAGGAAATGAGTGGGGATCTGCGATTAAACTCTGTAGTCTTCATTATTACTTTAACATTCAACTTATATGGAATACCCTGTCATTCTTGCTCATCAATGTAAAGTAACATATCTATCTAGTCATTCACACATTTTTTTAGCATCTAATCATTAACAACAAAAGAGATACATAACATTTAATCACATAACACATGATCTACCATGGTTCACCCCTCCTGGGCTACGTCCACAAAGATTTGGTTGCTTTTCCCTTTTATTATTCTAGTTCCAAAACTATAGCACCTCGCGCATTACAATTCTCCATCAGAACATGTTGAGATCTACCATGAGGAAGACTAGATCACACTAGGCTCCTCAGCCTGTGATCCAACCTTGAAGATCTCCCTTATTCCCTCTCCTCAACTCAACAACTTACAATATCAATCGGATTTACAGTCATTTTGTCTTTGTATATCATAGTAACACTGACCAACCCAAAATGAACAATAACAAATCTCTAAAAACCCTCTTGAACACAAAAACAATGCCAAACTAGACCTCCTAGGTACCTACTTATACATATTTTCGGCTTACCAACCATTACATTCTCTTACCAAAACCCTAACCCTATCATGGCTAGGTCTTTTTGCGTGCGTGCCTCGCATGCCTTCTTCTTCTGCATGCGCATCTATTTTTCACGTGCTGATTTTTCTATGTGTTCATCCACCTCCCACGTTGTTCTTTTCCCTCAAAACTAGCATGCTCCCAACAACATTCGAAAGAGTACTTCCATTTCCCTAGTTTGAATCTTGTCCCTCCATTGTCTGGTTGGCGATATTGATGTCATTCTTCTTTACGTGTGGGATTTCAAGTGAAAAAATCAAAATACATTGCTATGATGGTAGCAATGCTGATAAGATAATCTAAGACTATGAGATTCACGTGCATACCTATCTATGAAATGGCACAGAATTTATGATCTGGATTATTTTCCGCACGAAATGAGAGCGGAGATATAATAAAGAAATGCACAAAGATATCACGTATAT
>SNQJ01S0009864.1:73174-93732 GCA_010110895.2 Picea sitchensis | reverse complement strand
CTCGCACCCTGCCTATATAGCAACCTGCGAACTTCCCTTTTTATAAGGTTTTTACATAGGAAAAAGCAACTTCTTTTCTCAGGAGAAGTTCTTCCCCCTTCTCTCTTTAAGAACTCAGGCCACTGACCCCTTTGAAGGCAACAGATAGGTTTACATCATTAACGATCATAGGGATGACAAAAATAATGTGTAACAACAGGTTGATTACAGGTTCATGCATGGTTCAGATTTATTGGTACAGGTTTACAGCGATATATCTCATAGTGACAGGTTGACAGTGGTTCCATCATTCTACTTCTACTTCAGGGTGGCAGGATGGGGCAAGGACAGGTGGTTGTAGCCACTTTCCGGTTATAGCTGGAGAACATAGGGGGTTGTAGCCTCCTTCTGATTGTAGCTAGAGAATTCAGGAGTTGGGGCTTCCCTCGGGTTGTAGCCTGAGAAACTAGGGGGTTGGAGCCTCCTTCCAGTTGCAGCTGGAAAACAAAGGAAGTTGGTGCTTCCAATGAATGTAATTCGTCAAGACATATAAGAAAAAGCATTCTGTGGTTTTCTCCCCATTTGGGTTTCCACGTAAAACACTGGTGTACTATGTATGTGTATGTTTGTTCATTGCTTATTTACTCTTCAGTTATTGGATGATAATGCTTCATTGATATAACACTTGGATTATATGGTTAAAAGGATTAAATTGCTCTATTATTGATTCACCCCCCCCCTCTCAGTAATCCAACAATTGGTATCAGAGCAAGTTCCTTCAGAAATCAGTTTAACCACTAAAAGGTAGATCATGGAGAGCATCAACTCATATAAAAATGGAATACCACAGTTTGATGGACAGAAGTATGCTTTTTGGAGCATAAGGATGAGGACATATATACAGGCACAAGAATTTCAAGTTTGGAAATCAATTGTAGATGGATACACATCACCAGCAGTTCCACCAACAAATGACAAAGCAGTAAAACTTGGTGAGAATAATTCCAAAGCCACAAATGCACTTTTGAATGGTCTCAGTGATACAGTATTCACCAAATTTGCACACTGTAAATCCACTAAAGATATTTGGGACAAGCTTCAAAATATTTATGAAGGAGATACAAAAGTCAAAGCAGCAAAGCTTCAAACTTACAGAGGTCAGTTCGAACAACTAAAAATGAAGGAAGATGAAGATATCACAGCCTACTTCTTACGAGTCGGTGAAACAATGAATGCAATCATAGGATTGGGAGAAGAAATTGAAAAATCTGTAATTGTTCAGAATATACTAAGATCTCTTCCTATGAGATTCAACCCTAAGATATTAGCACTAGAAGAAAGATCGTATATGGACTCAATAAGCATGGACGAACTGCATGGAATCTTCACAGCATATGAAATGAGAACTGAGCAGGAAAATCCAGATGTAAAAGAAGCAACCTTCAAGGCATCCAAAAGATCAAAGCAAAAGAAAAATGAACAAGAAGAATATAGCAGCAGCAGTGACGCCTCGAAAGATGATGAAGAAGTGGCCAACTTCGTCAAAAGAGTGAACAAGGAAACCAATAGTAGGTATAGAGGCAAGCTCCCTTTAATTTGTTTTAATTGTGATGGTATTGGTCATTTTGCTAACAAATGTCCTCATAAGAAGAAGAGAAATGATGAAGGTTATTCAAAAGGAAAACACACATATAAAGGCAAAAGAACTACAAATAAAGTTTTCAAGAAAAGCTTATACACCAAAGAAGACATCTCATCATCAGATAAAGATGAAGTTAGTGAAAATGAGACAGGAAGAGTTCTATTCATGGCAGTAAAAGACTCTAACAAAGAAGACTCTGAAGAAGAATATGAAGAAGCCGAAGAAGAATGTGAAGAAATTGAAGAGGCAAAAGTTTACTATTGAGAAGAATTAATGTGTGCCATAGAAGTTATCGAAAGAGAAAAGAAGAAAAACAAGAAACTACAAGTAGAACTAGACAAGAAAAATGACACTCGAGAACTAGAACAAATCATCACAAAATTGAAGGTTCAAATAGAAGAAGATAAAAGAATTGAAGAAGCACTCAAAGAACAACTAGAAGAAAAGGACAAAATCATTGGAAACTTGGAAGCAGAGGTTGTCACACTAAGAAATGATATTCAAAAGAAAAATATGCAGAATAGCTCAAATTTTATGGATGACATTATCAGCAGTCAAAAATCTCATCTTGACAAGTCCGGACTTGGATACAATCAGACATAAAAGGGATCAAGCTCCAAAACAATAGAGCAAGAAACAAATCCAAAGAGCTATGCATAAACAATCAAAGAGGATAGGAAGATATACAAGGAAGATTACAGGGACACTCCTCCACCAAGAAGATTCAGATTTTAGAATCAACAACAGATAGATAGGCCTCAAGAAGAAGAAATATTCATAAGAGCACCTCCTTTCAGAAGATCTTCAACTCCCAGGTATCAAACTATATTTTTTGGTTTATGTTATGCATGTAATATTTTTTTACATAAAGTTGTGAATTGCAAAGCTAACAACAAGAACAGTAACAACTTTGAGAGTTATACACAAAGGGATTCTTCAAGGAGACCTAGTGACACACAAAGAAGAAGTTACAACAGGTTTGAATCTTTGAGCACTGAAGTGGAATGTTACAAATGTAACAATTTTGGACACATGGCCACTAAGTGGAATGTTACAAATGTAAATATTTTGGACACATGGCTGGCGATTGCGTAATGACAGTCCCTCCTAAAGAACCTCAAATGTATCAACAAATACCACAAACAAGAACCTCGAAAATGACATGGATAAGAAAGCAAGATTAGTATAACAATGAAGAATGCGCACAATCGCCTACAAGTAGAAGAATGTTTGGTATAAGTTGACGGGATGTTCAAAAACACATGACAAGTGATAAAGACAAATTTCTTTCATTACTTAAAATGAAATATATGGATCAATCTCCTTCTGAAATGATAATTCATCCAAAAATCATTAGAGAAGGCAAGTAATAAATCAATTGGGAATAAGAATGAAAAGGCACAAATGTTCTAATGGTAGAAGATATGAAACATAATCTTCCTCGAAAACAGTCAAATGTGTTACCAAGGTCATAAACTTACTGACCGTAAGCGGATAAGAAAAGAAGGTTCGCGGAAATTGGTCGGTGTTAACCGCAAAAGAACTCAAAACAACATATACGTTATGAAATCAAACAGCAAGTATGGCCTATGAAGATGAAAGTTATTATGGTATTGGTAAGAACGGTCACATGCATTTTATAACCTCTTCAAAGTCAAAGGCAAAGAGCTACCGGAATGCCCGATCACGTTCAACTAACAATTTCATGCAAGCATTGTCAACAAAGAAAGCAAACACCGTTCAAATCAAAGGAATATTCAACAACAAGACCACTTGAACAGTAATGACCGGGACGAAGGCTGGACCAACTACAACAAAGGGCTTAAAAGGTGAAAATAATTTTATGTTATTAGTTGATGATTATGCAAAGAATGACCGCAGTTTGTTTTCAAGAACAAGTCGGTTGAAACCCCAAGATCTACAAGGAAATGGTTGAAATGAGATGGATTCAAGAATCAAACAGTTTGAGATCCGATAATGGAGGAGAGTTCACTTCAAAGGAATTTATGGACTGTATGCCATGGAATAAAGCCACCTCATATATGACACCTCAACATAATGGAGTTGTTGAAAGAAAGAACACGACAACAAGAAATGGCTCGAACAATGCTAATGGATTTCAAAATTGATGCATATATTTTGGACACAAGAAATGCATACAACAACATTTCACTTTCAAAATAGAGTAATTCTTAAAAACAACACCGATAAAACTCCATATGAGCTATGAAAAGGAAGAAGACCAACAAATGTGAAGCACTTCTGAGCTTTTGAAAGCAAATGCTACATCGAAAGAGAAGATGGCGTAATCGGTGTTTGACTCTCGGTGGACAAATGAATAATTTGTTGCCACCAAGTACAAGGAAAGCATACAAGTGTTACAATCTAAGATTGAAAAAGTTATAAGTTACCACAAACAACTACGAAACAAGTTTTAATCTCAAAAATCAAAGGAAGAATACAAATCAATAGAACAACTTTTCAAAGAAGAAGATGAAAAAGAAGCAGAAGATGAAGATAAAGATGAAGAGAATCAATGTAAGCGTAAGAGCAAGTTCAAAGCATTCCAAAGACAACTCAGCAAACGGAAAGTACAAAAGAATCATCCTTAGATCAGATTATTGGAAACAAAGATGCGTGAGTTGAGATCAGAAGAAAAATCCATTCACCGTAACAAACACACCCGGCACCTTTATCTACAATTGAACCAAACTGCTTTGAAGAAGCCAAGAAGGATGAACTTTGTAATAAGGCCATGGTCAAGAATTGATCAGTTAGAGACACTTGGGAATTGGTTCTAAGACCAAAAGATAAGAATGATTGGCACAAAATGGGTTTTCGTGAATAAATTGAACGAATGCAGATGGACAGTTACAAGGAACAAAGCTAGATTAAGGGCTGTAAAGGGATACCACGATTGAAGGAATCGACTTTTGAAGAGACATTTGCCCCGCTACGTAATGGAAGCAATCTGCTACTCTATCTTATGCATGCTCCAAAATGTCAAAGTATACTTATAGACGTAAAATCAACTTTTGAATGGGGAACTTGAAGATCGCCTACATTGAAACAACCGTATACTCTCTGGGCTTGTCAGAGAACACACTATGTATGTAAATTCAAAAAGGCCTTGTATGGTCTAAACAGGCCCCTAGAGCATGGTAATCCAGACTGATAAGTATCCGCAATGTGCGTGGTTCAAAAGGAAGTGTAGACAACAACATCTACATCAAGGTAAGTCAAGGTAATATTTTATTAATTGAAGTTTATGTTGATGATATTATTTTGTAGTGATGATGACAAAGTTTAAGCTAGAAATTTGCAAAAAGACATGCATAATGAATGAAATGTCACATTGAGAACTATCCTTTTAGACTTCGATACGGGGCCAAAGCAAACTTCGCGAAAATGGCAATGATGTTCGAACGGAAGATATCAAACCGTTTTATCGCCCCAAACTATACAAAATAGCGAAAACATTGATTCAGTCTAGACCGTGAGGCAATATTGCATCAATGATTATGTTCTTACTATATGTGACAGTGATCTGCTAGATAATGTAAGCGCTTGGACAGTGGTACTCCATTTCAAGAAGACCAAAGGAATCACAAAGGTATTAGGCATGGCGATGAGGATTTTTAGATATCCTCAAAGGAACAAAAGAGTTTACATTATGGTATCCAAGGAAAAGATCTATCACTCTTATTGCCTCCAAGACAGATGCAAATTGGGCGTGGCTAGGGCCAGGCGATAATGCTTCGCTGATATAACACTTGGATTATATGTTAAAATGATTAAATTTCTCTCTATTAACATTCACCCCCTCTAGTAATCCAACAACAGATTGTTACACCTTGCTTTGCCGTCACATAGTACTCAATCCTTGAGATTGGTGGAGAATATAATGAGTGCAACGAGTTTCTAGTCAAGGAATTAAATGACACCACATCATTGCATCATATTTCCACCAGCATGTGAAGGAGGCAATAATAGTTCTAGATTACCTGGCATGTTTTTAAATGGGGAAGAAAAATATATGGGATTGACAACGCATTTCAAGACATTAAGGTTTCAACAAATCACATGGAGGAAGTTGCATAAGATATTAAGCCATGGAATCATAAAGGAATCTACCACGAAATCAATGCAAGGTTTTGTCACAAAGGAAACATAATCGGATCAACCAGGACCAGTCAAAAGGGGAATCAACTATGTGTAAAAAGGAATCCTCCTTTGGCAAATAAATAAACCAGACCGCAATCTCAGGGTATGAGATCATGGGGCAATTTTCCAACAGAAACATAACAATTATATTCATAAATAATGCATCGATATTCCACTGCGATCCTCACGAAGTTGTCAAGCTAAGTTCACCATAAGATCAATACGTTGAAGAAGCTTCAAACCTGAGTCTAAGAATGGAGAAATCAAATGCCAGGTATGGGTCACAGTGTGCCACGTGATGAATGATACCAGATCAAGGAGGTTGGGTCTGCATCTTGGTTTCCAGAATAAGTGATCCTGGAATATTGATGTTGGGTCCACAAGATTGCATGATAATAAGAAATTAGATCGCAACCATATGGCCAAGTAATCAACAAGCAATAAAAGAATTTCCATGAAGGCTACGCTTAGGAATTGTACCACATTGCAAAATATTCGAGAAGGAATCAAATGACAGTGCAAAATTTCCACTTTTCGTAGAGTTAAAGGATTCATCAGTTAGCTACTGTGCACCTTGAAATCAGAGAGAGGTTTCACTAAATCTAAGTGAAAGACTTCTTTGCATGATGGATCAAGAGGGAATGTTTTAAAAGAGGCCACTCACTTGAGTCGTGACAAGGGAAATTTCATGCTACAGGGGCATATTTCTCTTGCCAAGTGCTTTAAGTTTTTTCTTGAACAAGGGAATCAGTGGATGAAGAATGCTTTGGAATTTTTATTATGCTTTATTTACACACTTGTTTTCTTTTTGTTAGGTTTGAAATTGACATTAGTCCTATATTCCTGTCAGTTTGAATAAAGTTTTGAAAAACCCTTGCATATGTTTTTTTCGACTGAAGTGGAGTTTGTGATATTGCATTTTGTTGGCTTCTGCAAATCTATATATTCAAAATGTTAATTTGAAATCTTATCTCACAATTCATCATATCGCCTGAGAGGCGCATCATTGTTATTTATATTATTCTTATTATTGATGATAATTGGTGTATTTAAGCTTACATTTGATAAGATTTATGAATTTCTTCTAAACAACTTATCACTCATTATTCTCTTCCTTTATTTGATATCTATGTTTAGATCACAATATGATAGTCACTAGAAAAGACATTCATGTATGATTAAAATATTATTATTTTATAATGAGGATGATTAAATATTATTTTGGAACCGACCTATGAAACTGTTGTCTTTCATTTCTCTATTTTCCATATATATGATCTTTTCTTTGACTATAAGCGGGATGTAGATATAGTTGTTGTGATCTTCTTTTAGTTATTGTGCCTAATAATTCTTTAGGATAATGAATTTATTATGTTCTCAATAATTAATCATTCTTATATGCATCTTTTAGTTTTTAAAGAATTGCTCTCAATTGAGATAGGATAGATAGATTAAATAGTTTTCATTTCTGCAAATCAGATTAAGATACATGAGATTACATGTCTAAAAAGATCGAGCAACTTTCTTGAGTGGAAAATTGATTCCACATATTGATTGCCACCATCCCAACAAAAACAGTCTAATTGGGACTTGTTATTGGGTAGCTATCTCATGTTGCAGGGAATTTTTTTGCCTTCTAACAACTCGAAAGGCATACCCATGAATTTCTCATTCAACATATTTTCAAAGTTGGCTAGGTTCTATTGTAACTTCTCATCTAGCTTCTTACTAACTGCTTATCTAGCTTCTTATCAAACTTCTTATTCAACACATTTATGTTCTCCTGGAGTATCTTAAGTTGACCTTTGACTAATTCCAACATGCTTTTAGTAGAGTGGTTGGTCATGTTGTTCGGGGAAGTGTGAAGTGGTTTATAGGTATTATCTTTCATGGGTGAGTTCACTGGAAAAAGTTATCGGGTCATGAGGATAAGGGAGTGTCAAGTGTTATAGCTCTCTTATATATGTGTAGGGTCCAACAATAGTAATTAGGGCCAGATATCTTAGGGCACTAACCAAAGAGGCTCAATCATGCCCTTAGTCGTATCTACTTGACTACCTAGGTACTAGAGACTAGTCTCCATGAGTGTTGTTCTCGGTGACACATAGCAACAAGATGGTCGATTAGCTTATCTAAATATGGTTTTAGGTATTCCTAGGGGACTTCCAATATACACAAAGGTACATCGAAAGTGATTATGTATATAGGTATTATCCGTGTAGCATTACTCGAAGGTGTACCAACAAGGATTACAAGGGCTTCCAATAATGTGATTCCACTTCTATTTCATTTGTGTATTATTCCCCTACCATAGATTTACCCACTGAATGAAAAATCATCAGAGCTATTTAAAGACATTGAAAGCCTACACCAAAATAAAAAAATTATGAGCTCGCTAACCCTAGAAAAAGCTCTTAAAATCACCAAAAATAACTTGTGCAAGGTAGGGTATGATGCCAAAACTGTAAAATGATGACAACTTCCGATATGTCTTGTTGATTAATTGGGTTGGTTGTCATTGATGCCAAACCCTGAAGAAAGTCCACTGGTAGCAACTGATAGTAATAAATGGTTTGGGTAATGGACCCAAGTTTGTTTGATGGATAATTGTATGAGTTTTGATATATTTGTGTATTATTATTCTAGATGGATAGTACATGTCATGTCATTTCGTGGTATGTGAATGTCACATAATTCCTCAGCTTAGAGAGAGTTATGGCTACAGGAAGTTGGAGAACCCCTCGTGAGTGATCTAGAAGCCCCAAAAGGTCAAATTATTAGTCAAAGTGGTTGCAAAGAAGAAATTATTGAATACAAAGTGAAGTGATGAGGTACTATAAGTCAAAGTGATACAAAAGAAATTATTTAAATAATAAAGTTAATGGAGAAAATTAGCCAAGTGGGACAAGTGGTTAGAAGTGGGTTAGCCCCTAAAAATAAGGAAAAGTGGGTTAAGATGGTTAGAAGGTATCCCTTGAGGAAGCCAAGGCTTATATAAATAAGAGGCAGGGTCTCTCATTTTAATTACACTTAATCATATTGAATATCTACAAGTGATCAGGTAACCAAAGGGATATCTAAGTCGAATTTTAGAGGGAAGGTGAAGTAGAGAAGCCCGAACGCTGGACGATAAATTATTTTGATGATGCTTTCTAAGGTATGTTATTTACGTGTCATCTCACCATTTTCTCAATAACTTTTTTTAGAATGATTCAAACCATGAAATCATCCTCAAACCTTCATTGGAAACCACAAACCTACTATACAAACTCCTGCCAAAAATGGATTTCTTCAAATTTATCAATAGTTTATCTTCCCTCAATCGTTGCAACACCTTTCTCACATGCTCTAGGTGTTCTTCCTTGGTTCTACTAAATATCGAATGTCCTGTGTACATGAAAATAAAATTTCTAAAATGGGATTTCAATACTCATTCATAGTCTCAAGGAATGTGTTAGGGGTAATTTGGTTAACCCATAATAACTAACCACTCAAATAGTCCATCCCATTTAAAGGAAATATTCCATTCATCACAATTTGATGATACTATTGGGTATGTGTTATACTCCTTTCATTGTCAACCTCATTGTATCAGACTGGAGAATTTGGGGGTGCTAGACCCCCCACCCTTCCCCCACCTCCTTTCCCATGGGGTGGGAGCAGAGTCTCCTAAAAAATTGGTGGTTTTGCATCCATTTTTAACAATTTTTTAGCATGCTGCTCATTAAGGTTCTTTTCTAATTCCGCCATGAATTAGGGTTGCAGACCAATCCAAGCTAATGGATGAAGAGTTTCGTATGTTGTGCGGGATCCTATATATATTGTATTGTAAACAATGAAGATTGATGATGAATAAGAATTAGAGGTGTGGCTCTAAACAAGTTGTTGTTTTACCCAGTTTGGGTTTCTAGGGTAAAATCTTTGTGTAATGTGTGTGTGTGTGTGTGTGTGCGCGCGCATGCGCAACATTGTATCTTTCTTGTTTTATTAAGAATCCATTTTCAATAATTAATTGAAAAGGGTTAAAATCTCCATTTGGTATCAGAGTGGTTATTGGCTTCAGGGGGACACCTTTGTGGCTATGGGTTTGGATCGGGTCGATGATAAACCTTGTTACAATGGGATCTCTGTGGTATTGATTCTTGTGGTGAAAATAAATGGTGAGCAATTCAAAAATAAAGATTTATAAATTTAATGGGAAAAGTTTTGAGTCGTGGAATATCAATATGGAAGATCTATTGGTGTACAAAGATCAATGAATCGTTGTGGATCTAGGTATTGCACCTACAAAAATGTCAATAGAAGACTGGGAAAATTTGGATCGGAAAGCAAAGAACACAATCTTGTTGTGTCTCTTAGATTAAGTATTATTGAATGTGTAAGGGGAAGCTACAAGAAAGGAATTATGGAATAATTTAAAGTTTTTGTAATAGTATAAGTCCCTGGTAAACAAATTGTGTGGAAGAATTTGTACAACCTGTTATAGCACAAGTTTTAGGTTGGGAAAATACGAACCCAACCAAAAAATCAAGGGCTATAACTTGGGAATCCTACACCCAATGTCACCTCGATGAAGGTCTCGCACTTCAAGGGTGACTAGGTCACTCTAGGAAGGTGATCCCCGTGACCCTAGGGGGAACGAGATGGGGATGGATAGAGATGAAAGTGGAGCCCATAGAGGTCAAATCTAAATGGAGTAAAAAATGGAAAGATATGCCTTGTAAACCCAACAAGTATTTTCCCAAAGATGTAATAATTCTCTGGATGATTGTACCTACCCGAGACACAAGAAAATCCAACTTGCAATGATATATGTTAGTATGGATCAGCAAGTTAACCTTGTTGTCCCTAATTTTCAGCAGTAGATGACAGTTTATATCAGAAAACAAAACATCCAAATCAACATACAAAGATCTAAACTATATAAGCAAATCAACATTAAGATTAGCAATAGATATGGGATGAAAAATGGCACTTAAGAGGCAAGAGAAGATGACTGTTGTAATCATGTGTTTTTTGCAGAAAATTGCAGCCTTACGGTTGTAGCTTTCAGTCACTTATATCAGCAAGTTACACCATCAAAAGATGTCAACAATTAGCCCAAAAGATACGCCCTAGTTAGTACAGTTAGTGAGCAAAATTTAGGAGCTAGTCTAGGGTTACTTTAGGAGTTATGGTTAGTAGTTTCTCTAGGTTAGATCAGCCCTAATGGTTGTAGGTTAAAGTTTGTAACATAAATTTAAGCAGTGGGTGAGAGGGGACACCCTAGTAGGGGAAGAGTCCTCTCAATGTGGCAAACCAACTTCAATCAAGAGATCTTTCAAAAGACAAAAATTCATGTGTCCTGAGGCAATGATTTTATGTCTCCATTGCAAAAAATAGATGACTAGTGCCTTTACTATTGGGTTAATGGAGTCAAATAAATTAACTAGAGATGCTACTTCATTGGGGGTGTAAATCCTCTTACTTCCCAAGGAAAGTATCTCTAGTTAGGGTTTGAGAATGACGGGTGTAAATCCTCTTACTTCCTCAAACAAACCCTTGCAACATCAATGAACTTTAAGCAATAAATGGTGGAGACTAGAGTAGGGGTGTAAATACTCTTACTTCCCAATTATCTCCTAGCACAAGAATCCTTGACTTGAAAAAATGATAGCATAAGAGTAAAAGACCATACCAAAATCAAGAAAGATGCTAAGATAATCCACCATAAAAGATAGAAAGCATTCATCCAAGGCTAGTGTCTCACTCCTCCATCAACCATTCACAAGAGCTAGCCATAAACATGTGCACAAGAGACAAATATAGCCAAGTGCTGTGAAAATTTTAGATTGAGTCCTCTCAGAAGAGGGAGAGTTATACCCAAATGAGATCTTATGATCTCTTATTTATATAAAATGTCACCAAGGTGACTTGTCCACATATTAAGGGGTAAACCATAAGACTAGGGTTCAACAACCCTAATCTTGCCCCCTTTAACAAAGTAATTTTAAACAATTCATTTAAAATTTCACTTTTGCACAAATAAAACCCTAATTTTACATGGACGTCACACATTTAGGGGATGTTTTTCCACTTGGGACAGTCGTTGGTGTTGGAGAAGCTATGGTAGGCCTCCAAAGGCCACATGTCAAGCATCTATGAAATCTCATTGTGGCCAAGGTCTCATCCTCCTCAAAACTTCCACGTGTCAATGAGTGGCAACACCACCACCAAACTCTAGCCCCCAAGTATGACGTCAAGCTAAAAAAGAAGACGTTTTTTCCTTTCCTGGGAAAATCATTTGGCATGTGAGGGTCGGGCTAGGTCTTCCACATCATCTTCTAGGTCTTCAATTTTTCATCTCTATGATCCGGCATGTGGACCCTTGGCATCCAACCTGTGGGCTTGCAACCCCATGGAAGCCCAAGCTAGGCTTGTTCTCCCAAAAACTATCCACCAACTAGGTCATGCAAAGACAAATGAGCATGCCCTCCAAGGATCTCAAGTCATAACATCATGATAAGTGAATCCAATCAATAAATGAGACACATAATCGTGTGCATCAAAGATCACTATATCAAACAATTAATTTCTTAAAGACATTATGTGACTTGTCAAGCTTGAATATGGGAGGGGTGATTACGTGTCCTTTTGGGTATATCTTGCCCTAGGTCAAAGGGAGCTTCCAAGAGATCCCTCTCTAAGCCATGTAAAATGGGTGAAGTGGTTGGGGTCAAGACTCAGTGGGCATAGGGCTCATGACATACAAGGGATCGTAGTCTCTCATTCATGGGTGCCTTTGAAGAGGGTGTGTGGTACCTTCGTCCGCAATGCACTTTTTCCAAGCCCATTATTTTCCTTTCTTTTATTCTTTCATAATTCTAAGGAAAGGTTGAAGGTCATTGCCCTGACATGGTGACCAGATAATGGCAATATCACACACAAATACCTAGTGGAAATGAGAAGGTTGGCTCGTGATGAAACCCCCTTTCCCTCAGTTATGAAACTAAGAGATATTACCCTGGTTTGGTGACCAGATGATGGCAATTTCATACCACTAGATATTCATGGACGTGATAGGTCGGCTCGTGATGAGACCTCCTGTCCTTCGACTAACCTTTTAAGCATTCTTTATTATATTATGGGTCACCTTTACTCAAAGATAATTGTTTCACTACTTTCTTGGGTGAGCCCTGGGCAAAGCATCTGGAAGGTTCATACAAGGATTTTATCTTTTACCTAACATCAATCCCTTCGGGCCTTCAACCCCTTCTTCCCATAGAATGAGGGACAACCCCTTCTTCCCATAGAATGAGGGACAACCCCTTCTTGGGTCAATACACCCTAAAATCCCAAGAGATAAGGAAATGGAGGGGAATACTGATGGAAAGTGGTAAGTATGGTCAGGAACAATATGATGTCTCTTTAAGGGGGTTCCTAGTAGCAGAACCATCCTCAAGGAAGACCACTTACCAGGGCACAATGTCAACCACCAAGGTGAAAGAGGGAAAACGACATAATGCCCAAGCATATATCATGAAATCTAGAGAAATCTAAGATACAACATACTCAAATGGATTAAATATTGAAATGATGCTCACCATAATACTGACTTGTACCTCATGGAGCAAGGCCCACTTTCTTCTGGAAGACAGTTGATGTGGTGGATGCCATCTGGAAATCTATGACCATCTGTGGTGGTGAGAGAGGTTTCCAACTGTGCAAAAGGGTATTGGGTCATGTAGTCTCTTGGCACTCCATATCTACAACCTGAGGGCCTCGAAACATAATATCCTTAGTTATCCACAAAATGGGGATAACATTTGGCTCTTACTTGGGGACATGTGCTCATCGTAGAGTGCATGAGAACTGCATCATCTCTTGGTAGACCTATGTCTGCCAAAAAATCAAACAAAGGGATCAGAGCATCTAGGGTTGTGCTATCACCCTTCTTCCATATATATATATATATACAAAAATGAAAACTAATCTAGAAAATAAAAAATCTGACATTTTTTCAAAAATTTCTAAGCTAAGAATGAAATCAATATGCAAGTAGAGAAAAATGAAAATGAAATGTATCTAAACTAATATGAACAATCAAGATGCAAATGCAATGGAAAACAAGATGAATTACCCACTTACATGGGGCCCTTGGGTCCGTGAAGATCTGGTGATAGGTGACGTTAAGTGAAGTCATGCAACCAGTGCAACCACCTCTTCATCATTTCATCAAGATATCCCTCGTGTGCTTAATCATGTGAAAAAACAAAGATAAGTCCAACACATAATAACAATGAGCATAAATAGACATAAAATCCATCATAAAAGGAAACTCATGGAGATGGGTGGGAGGGAGGAAATATTGCTGGAAAGAGAAACCATTAGCCCAATCATCTTGCCGAAAAGTGTAGCCAAAAGCTTGATCAATCCAATTCTAAAGAGGGATACCATATGTAGATGACGGCTCGTCTTCATCTTCACTCAACAAATCAATGCTCCTTGAAGGCTGAGAAAGGACAAGAGATCCCAAGAAAACCCTATGATTTCCCAAACAATAGGAAATGGGGTAAGGCACAGCCTTAGAGAAAAACTCCTTTGTTGGACTTGGGAAATGTCTCTTCTTTGTCTGCAAGTCCTTGCCCAAAATATCAACATGAAAGTGCTTTCATTTGGTAGTGTGGACCTCATACTGCTTTGGGCTAGCCACGACCTAGTGTCTATCAAAATCTAAGCACAATGGTTGAAAGTCCTCGTAGAACAAATCTTCATCCTCAAAAGGGTATGTGTCAAGGGATGAATGAATATCATGTTGTGACAAGTCATCCCTGGAAGGACAAAACAAATTTGTAACCATGTCATCACTAGGCTGCCAAACATCTAAATCATACATGCATGGAGGTCAGTCCTCTAAAGATGACATTTCAACCCCCTCTTCCTGATATATACCCTTAATGTCATAAATGGGATCTCTATCAATAATGAAGCAATCCACATCCCATATACATCTCCCAACTTGTATTAAATCATCAATGCGTTTGTCAACTATATCTTAGGGTTGTTCCACGAATTCATCAACATCATAGGAGTTGATCACTTCCTCACAAGATTGGATAACTTCAATTTCTTCAAAAGGGAAGGAAGATAGCAAATTCTCGTTCAGGCCTTCTGCAAGAGAAACTTCATTGAGATCCTTTTGGCAGATTTCTTCATTTCCACAGTCACGGAACAAAGCATCATCAAAGTTTTCAAATGGATTATAACTCATCATGTTCTCTTCTTGATGTGCAGGAGGAGCAGAGGTATGGATGTCCTCATTAAGTGGAAGAGCAAATACTTCATCTTCATCATACAACTCATATGGATCTTCTTCAATCTTTTCTTCATCCTCAACTACAAGAAAACATTATCTTCCAAGAAAGTCTTTTATATATTGGAAAGTATCTTGCAAATTTTGGGTAGATGGTCGATAGTGCTTGAGAAATGATTCAATTAGCTTAGTAGAAGAGGGGATTCTCTTTGGGTTACATGAGTGTGCAAGAAAATTCCTTTGACTTGATTCCAGTGAAGATACAACAATTTTCATTAGCACATCCTCATGTAGCACATCTAGGCTTAAAGCATACTTCATATAATCGATGACATGGGTGACTGCTAGAGCTAGACTGCCATTAAATTTAGGGCAACTTTCCCTCCACTCCAGGGAGCAATGATTTGGATATCTAGGAATATCCTGAACATCAAAGGAGGGATAAACCTTATGGAATTCCCATGGTAAGTCCCGTGAGGTCATGGTTCCTTTACTTAGGGTAATACCTCAATGGAGTCGCCAATAAGCTCAAGGCTCATTAAGGGATAAAAGGGGAAAAGGGGGAAAATGGGTTCTGGGAAGGTGGAGTCGCCAAATAAGCTTCAAGAAGAGCTCATCAAGAAAGGCGGAAAGGGAACATCCCTTGGGTGGATTCAATGGACAAGTTAAGGGATAAAGTCTTCGAGATAGGTGTCGTTAGGGTTTTGAAGAGGATTCAAAATTATCCCCAGCAGCGGCACCAAAATGTTATAGCACAAGTTGTAGGTTGGGAAAATCTCGACCCAACCACAAAAGTAAGTGTTAAAACTTAGGAATCCTACACCCAATGTCATCTCGATGTAGGTCTCGCACTTCAAGGGTGACTAGATCACTCTAAAGAGGTGATCTCAGTGACCCTAGGGGGAATGAGATGGGGATGGATAGAGATGGAAGTGGATCCCCTATATGTCAAATCTAAATGGAGTGAAAAATGGAAAGAGATGTCTTGTAAACCCAACAAGGATTTCCCCAAAGATGTAATACTTCTCCAGATGATTGTACCTACCCGAGACACAAGAAAATCCAACTTGAAATGATATATGTCAGTATAGATCAGCAAGTTAATCTTGTTGTCCCTAATTTGCAGCAGTAGATGACAGTTTATATCAGCAAATAAAACATCCAAATCATCATACAAAGATCTAAACTAGTTAAGCAAATCAACATTAAGATTAACAATAGATATGGGATGAAAAATGGCACTTAAGAGGCAAGAGAAGATGATTGTTGTAAACATGTATTTTCTGCAGAAAATTGCAGCCTTATGGCTCTATATTTATGTCACTTATATCAGCAAGTTACACCATCAAAATATTCCTACAATTATCCCAAAATATGTGCCCTAGTTAGTAGAGTTAGTGAGCAAAATTTAGGAGCTAGTCTAGGGTTAGTTTAGGAGTTATAGTTAGTAGTTTATCTAGGCTAGATCAGCGCTAATGGTTTTAGGTTAAAGTTTGTAACAACAATTTAGGTAGTGGGGGAGAGGGGACGCCCTAGTAGGGGAATATTCTTCTCAATGTGGCAAACCAACTCCAAGCAAGAGATCTTTCAAAAGACAAAAATGCATGTTTCCCAAGGCAACGATTTTATATCTTCAATGCAAAAAATAGATGACTAGTGCCTTTACTATTGGGTTAATGGATTCAAATAAATGAACTAGAGATGTTACTTCCTTGGGGGTGTAGATCCTCTTACTTCCCAAGGTAAGTATCTCTATTTAGGGTTTGAGAATGATGAGTGTAAATCCTCTTACTTCCTCAAACAAACCCTTGCAGCATAATGAACTTTAAGCAATAAATGATGTAGACTAGAGTGGGAGTGTAAATACTCTTACTTCCCACTTATCTCCTAACACAACAATCCTTGACTTGAAAAAATGATAGCATAAGAGTAAAATACCATACCAAAATCAAGAAAGATGCTAAGATAATCTGCCATAAAAGCTAGAAAGCATTCATCCAAGGCTAGCACTTCACTCCTCCATCAACCATTCACAAGACTTAGCCATAAAAAAGTGCACAAGGGACAAATATAGCCAAGTGTAGAGAAAATTCCAGATCAATTCCTCTCACAAGAGGGAGAGTTATGTCCAAATGAGATCTTATGATCTCTTATTTACACCAAATGTCACCAAGGTGACTTGTCCACGTATTAAGGGGTAAACCACAAGACTAGGGGTCAACAACCATAATCTTCCCCACTTTAACAAAGTAATACTAAACAATTCATTTAAAATTTCACTTTTGCACAAATAAAACCCTAATTCTACATGGACGTCGCCCCTTTAGGGGACGTTTTTCCACTTGGGACAAGTTGTTGGTGTTGGAGAAACTGTGGTAGAACTCCAAAGGCCACATGTCAATAATCTATGCAATCTCCTCATGGCCAAGGCCTCATCCTCCTCAAAACGTTCATGTGTCAATGAGTGGCAACACCACCACCAAACCCTAGCCCCCAAGTATGACGTCAAGCTAAAAAAGAAGATGTTTTTCCCTTACTGGGCAAATCGTTTGGCATGTGAGGCTTGGACTAGTACTTCCACATCATGTTTTAGGTCTTCAATTCTTCATCTCTATGATCCAGCATGTGGACCCTTGGCATCCAATCTGTGGGATTGCAACCCCATGGAAGCCCAAGTTAGGCTTGTTCTCCCAAAATTGTCCACCAACTAGGTCCTGCAAAGACAAATGAGCACGCCCTCCAAGGATCTCAATTCATAACATCATGATAAGTGAATCCAATCAATAAATGATCCACCTAAGAATGTGCATTGAAGATCACAATATCAAACAATTAATTTCTCAAATACACTATGTGACTTGTCAAGCTTGAATATGGGAGGGTTGAATAGGTGTCCCTTTGGGTAGATATTGCCCTAGGTCAAGGGGAGTTTCCAAGAGATCCATCTCTATGCCATGTAAAGTGGGTGAAGTGGTTGGGGTCAAGACTCAATGGGCATAAGGCTCGTGACATATAAGGGGTCGAAGTGTCTCATTCATGGGTGCCTTTGTAGAGGGTGTGTGGTGCCTTCGTCTACAATGCACTTTTTCCAAGCCCATTATTTTCCTTTCTTTTATTCTTTCATAATTCTAAGGAAATGTTGAAGGTCACTGCCCTGGTGTGGTGACCAGATAATGTCAATGTCACCCACAAATACCTAGTGGAAATGAGAAGGTTGGTTCATGATGAGACCCCCTTTCCATCAACCATGCAAATGAGATCCATTACCCTGGTTTGGTGACCAGATGATGGCAATGTCATACCACTAGATATTCATGTACGTGATAGGTCGACTCGTGATGAGACCTCCCATCCTTCAATTAACCTTTTAAGCATTATTTATTATATTGTGGGTCCCCTTTACTCAAATATAAGTGTTTCGCTACTTTCTTGGGTGATCCCTAGGCGAAGCATCTGGAACGTTCATACAAGGATTTTATGTTTTACCCAACATCAATCCCTTTGGGCCTTCATCCCCTTCTTCCCATAAAATGAGGGACAACCCCTTCTTGGGTCAATACACCCTAAAATCCCAAGAGATAAGGAAATGGAGGGGAATAATTGTTAGAAAAATAGGATCGCGGAGCAACAAAATAAAATAAAAATGCAAAAATAAAACACAGAAGATACACAAAGAAATTGAGGAAACTGAGTAAATTTAAAATGATCAGATTCATCATAGACATATACATATACATTGTTACCCCCCCAGGATAGGGGTAACTAAGGAGATGATGTATCAAGGCCCACAGATAGCAGACATGGAGTCTCGAGAGTTTGATGCCTAACATAGCCTGCAAAGACCCTCTACTTTACCACAAAGCAATGTCCATTACGTCATCTTGGCTCCAAGAAGACAACAAGTCTTGCTTCATGAGGTAACACGTCCAGTTTCGTGGTAAGTGTCACTTTGATATTTGAAGCATTTGAACATGTTGCAAATAGTCCTTTCTTGATTACGGAAGGTTTGCTTGGAAATTATACATTTTTCCTAGTTTCACCTTGGTAGGTGGCATGATTTTCCTAGTGAGTAGGTCACCCTGAGGAAATGGATTGCTACTGGGTGGTTCCTTGAAGGGTCATCATACCATTCTCGCTCATGTTAACCACTTTCCACACTTCTTCCCCTTTTGTTTCCTCATCTTTTTGGATTTTGGGCTCAATGACCCCAAGAAGGGCTTGTATCTCATTTCATGGGAAGAAGGCGCTAAAGACCCAGAGGTGTTGTAGCTGGAAAAAGTTAAAATCCAATCATTATCCTTCCAAATTCTCACCCTAAGGTCATGAGAGCAATGAAACGCTACTCCATAAAAATCAAGGACCTTCTAAAACATATTATTAATAAATTCCCCGCTTGTTGGGGGAATGCATTTGCAGTGTCCTTTACTTTCCATTGCATATGGCACTCAATGTGTTCATAACTCCAAGTGGCATTGCAATGCTCTTTATTTTCAATTGCACATAGCACTCAATGTTCAGACCATAATAAATCAAAGGCAATGGCTTGGAAAAATGTTGCATTGCAAACAAATGACACAACACACCCTCCACAAAGGCACCCATAAATGAGACAATATGAACCCTTCATATGTTAAGAACCCCATGCCCAAAAGTATTCCCCCAATCCACCACATACTCATCACATGACCTAGATAGGGTCTTCTTGGGTAACATTTCTTGACTTGGAGATTGGTTTACCCTATAGGGCACCATGACACCCCTCCCGTACCTAAATAGGAAAAACTTACAACGTCTTAGTTTGAAAAGATGGATTTTTGACGCACATGTTTCGGTGGTTCTTGTATTAAATGTGGCTTACTTGGAATGATACTTGTAACATGTGGACCCTTGGAGGGCGTACTTGCCTGTCTTTGCAAGACCTTTCCCACGTGATGGACATTGGACCCCACAAGAGGAAGACCATGGATGATGAACATTGCACCGAGATGATACAAGACGTTTCCTTTGGAGGCACCTAGGAATCGCTACAGGATGAGGTTGCACCCTTCTCCACTTGGAAGTTGGCCTTTGAAGGCTTGGGACGTCACCCCTTAGCCCTTGGCGTCATCTTTGAGGGCTAAGGTTTGATGCATGAGATGGTTCCAGAGGTGGCTTGATAGGAGAATACCGTGGAAGGGAACTTTGGCATGACACACGGCCTTTGGAGGCTCAACGTCTCCCTCCCCATGCTTGATTTTTCACATGGAGAGGATACTTCACCCTCTTAGAGCATGACATCACACTTATAGAGTTTTATTTCATGTAAAAATTTATTTTTGTATATTGTAAAGGGAAAATTAAAGGGGTCAACCCTGTTATGTTTTGTTGTTGACATTTTTAAGTGGACAAATAGGTCAAGTTATCTCCACATAAATAGAGCACCTTGACATTTTATTTTATCATCACAACTCCTCACCATTTGTGAGAGATTACTTCTAAAAA
>SNQJ01S0009864.1:43788-69171 GCA_010110895.2 Picea sitchensis | reverse complement strand
TCATCTTGTACTTGAACATTTAAGTGGGGTAAAAGGAGGTTGCCCCCTCGAAGAGGCTCATTATCTGAAATTATCTCTTTTTCAAGGCGTTGAGTACTTTTCTTGAGGTTTTTCTATGCTATATTGATGTTTGGTTCTTAACACCCTACCTCTTAGCCTTTGCTATCTTCATCTCCAAAACTTATTCCATTGCTATGGTAAAGACTCCATAGCCCTCAAGGCACTAATATTCAAGCTCTCTTGTGGTGAAAGTGATCAACAAACTCTCTATTTCAAATCTCTCAAGCTTCCTACTAGCTTTACTAACCTAAATGTTGTGAGAAATCTTACCCTGCGGACAAGCTAAGCTCCCCTTTGGACCAAGACTCCTATCTTTGGTCCAGGACAGAAGTGAACAAGTGGTTACTACTTTCCCTATAGATATAACTCAACCAATCAAGCAAGAGAGAAGAAGAATATGTTGTACCTTGTTGCGATGCTCATCCTTGCTACTTAAGCTTGATCTCCAAGCTCCTCAATGCAACATAAGTCATGCAAAGACTAGCGAAAGTTAAGAACCAAATACCAAAATAGCATAAAAACCTCAGAATAAGTACTCAACGTCTTGACGAAGAAAGAAATTCATATAATAAGCCTCTTCGAGGGGGAAACCTCATTATACATCATATGAATTCACAAATACAAGATGATTCCAAATGAAAAGGTCTCCTTGGTATATATAGGAGACTAGGATGTACAATTACAACTAATGGACCCAAGCCAACACAAATAAAATAACAATATTAATGTAATATGTCCCAATTAAGGGGTAATGTGCCACGATTAAGGGCTTAACATACCCCTCCCCTTCAAACAAGTGTTGTCCTCAATGCTTGGGTAGTTTTGGATGCTTCTGTATAAAAGACTCATCTTCCCACGTGGAATCTTCAGTATGTAGTTTCTTCCACTTAATGAGATACTCTGAAATTGATCTCTTCCTTAGTTGGTGAATTCCTGTCTCAGTGATAGTTTCAGGCTTCAATATGATTTTTCCTTCCGCATCAAGTTCTGGCATTATAGTTTGAACTGGGATCTTGTCACCTATAACCTTCTTTAAGCATGAAACATGGAAAACTGGGTGTACTCACGAAGATGCATGGGGCTCCAATTTGTATGCCATAACATCAATCTTTTTCAACACCTTATAAGGAAACTTATCTTTAATGGTGATTTTACTGAGCTCTCTATAATCTAGACACATACGTTGTGAGCTCTCTTTCTTAAGTACCATTACCATCGGTGTAGAGTAAGAACTTTCGTTATGTCTAACTAACATTTCTTCAACCATACACTCAATTTCACTCTTTTGGGCATAAGGGCATCTGTAAGGCCTGATGTTAGGAAGAACACTCCCAGGAATTAAGTGAATAGCATGATCATGATCACGAGTGGGTGGAAGACCTCTCGGAATATCTTCAAATACTTTGGAATGCTTATCAATGATCCATTGGAGATCTAGGATAATAGACTGATTAGATGTTGGAACATCTAGTGAGCATAGTTGTAAAATTACACCCTGGTGCCTCTTATTCAATATTTTTTTCACGCCATTAGAGCTTACCACCTTACTGGGTTTCCCTGTGATACCCCTTAACTCAAATTCCTTTCCTTCCAATGAAAATTTCATGAAAAGTTATTGAAAATTAAAATCCAATGTTCCCAATGATTGTAACCATTGCACCCCTAGTACGACATCAGCACCACCCATGGGTATAGAAATTATTGGAATATGCATTACATATTCCCCCATAGTAAGATTTATATTATGGCATTTTCATGAGCAATTTATATTTCCTCCATTTGCAATCATTACTTGAAACTATGGCGCTGGATATATAAATCAATTGAGAGCTTTGGCTAATTTACAGTGAATGAAATTATGAGTACTGCCAGAATAAATTAGCACTATTACCTTTTTCTTTTTTATATATCCTTCGATCTTGAGGGTTTGAAGAGTGTTAATTCCATCCAATGCATGACATGATGTGGTGGGAGTCATCTCTTCAGAATAAATCTCTTCTACATCTTCATCTTGAAATGGTTCTTATTCTTGTTCTTCTTCCTCTTCACAATCTATGTAGAATAATTTCTTCTCACCACACTTATGTCCCTTACTGTACTTGTTTTCACAATTAAATCATAAACCTTTTACTTTTCTTTCCTCAAATTGTTGAGGTGTCAACCTTGTAGGTTGAGGTGGTTTAGAAGAAGGAACATTATTCTCTCAAAAAATGTTAGGGGTGGTCCTTCTAGTAGCCATAGCCTGATTTTTACTTTCAACATTTCTCGCCACCTTAAACACATTCTCCAATGATTTGGGTTTCCCAAAGGCAAACCTCATATTGAATGTTATCCTTTAAAATTCCTACGAAGATATCAATCAGGTGCTCATATGGAATATTTGTTACCTTTATATTCAATCTTTGGAAGTTCTCAATGTGCTCCGCAACTGAACCCTTTTGCTTGAGATTTATCAATTGGCTAAAGAAGGTATTGTTCCTTGTATCCTCATAGTGTGTTATCATTTCTTCCATGAAAATGGTCTAAGTGACAAGTGATTTGTGAGAACAAAGCCATCGATACCACACAATTTGATTAGGTTCTAAATATAAGGACGCAATTTGTACCTTTTGTGTGTGTGGCACAGCATGTAGATCAAATAACTGCTCCCTCTGGAGTATCTGTGTGATTGGATCCTTGCCATCAAACTTCCTCATATTGATCTTAGGAAAGTGGTTGGTCTTCAACCCAAAGATGGAGTTTCTCTAGTCTTGATTCATCTTCCTCGTGTCCTCATCATGAATTTCATGGGATACATTGTCACTTTCAGGTGGCCTCTCTATTGGCAACTTTTTCAACCCTTCCATGATCTCCCCTTTTAATCCATCCATATTAGTATCTAGCATCACTTCTAGCTTAGCTGCAGTTGAATCCATCATCCTTTGTAGTTCATCTTTTGTTACTGCCTTCTTTTGTAAATCATATACGTCCTTGCACATTTCTTCACCTTCATCAAGAATCCAAGTAGGACTATCTGAGGGCTTATTTGGTGTAGAAGTTCCCTTTTTTGGTGGCATGTTACCCAAGTATCACTACAAGGTAATAATTCCTAATTGGATTAGGCAAAGGTCCCGACAGACAAGGGATTGTCAGGTCCTATAGCTCTCTGATATACGTGTGGGGTCCAACAATAGTACTTGGCCCAATATCTTAGGGCACTACCTAAGGAGGCTTGACCATGCCCTTAGTCATACTATCTGACTACCCAGGTACTAGAGAGTGATCTCCCTGAGTGTTGTTCTCGGTGTACTATAGCAATAAGACAACCAAATGGTTTACTTGGTTGGCCCCGAGATTCTAGGAGGTCTCTTGATATACGCCAGGTACATGGGAGCTCAAATACGTAGTAGTGTTGTTTAATGCGCAACCATTCAAAAGGGGTCTTCCCATTAGAAAAGAATGATTGCAAAGCAATAAAATAAAACAAACATGGAAATAAAACACAAACAATACACAATACAATAGAGACACAGATATACGTGGTTCACCCAATGTGGGCTATGTCCACCAGAGAAATTTCCAGGTCCTTCCTTTTTATTATCCAACAAAATGAAGGGATACAACCTAGAGCACACCCATTGTAACTTCCACTTCTTTCTCTCACAGTCTCCTCTCTCAGAATACAATATTCGCGATAATACACAACCACAATACAATTCCCTCATAAAAGAGGGTTGTCTTCTAGGGAAAAAAAACCCTAGAATAGCTTCTATCGTCAGATATGCGACCTTATAATGAATAATCCATATTGACTATGAAATAACAATATTTTACAAGGCAATTTTTCCCAATTTTTTTCTTCGAGGGCACTGCCCCTGAATCCCCCACCAAGGTGGGTCCTACAAAAATTATTGTCGTCACCCCCTAGACCCCACTGGAGACAGTTGTGGGGGGGGGGAAGCCCCACACACCCCCCGTTAGGGAATGGGGTCCAAGCACAACTGAAACAAACCTCCGAATCATGAAGATAATCAGGCTTCATAACCAACAGTTTTGATATACTCTAGGTACGTTGAAGAACCACACTGTCCCCGGGTTGTAGCGTTGACAAGTAACGACAACTCCTATGCTTAGAGACGCCATAATATATCTTTACCTAAAAATCCCTGAGATTCTCCCAATTTTATGTGATACTCCTTTTATCCACTTTATTCCACTTTTTTAATCACCCAATTTGGATCTTCTAGTCAAAAGATATGCAAATTTCCAAAAAAATGACACACCTTTTAAAACCCTAATTTGGAGATTGTTTTGCTAGTCGACCTTTCTTCTACTGTAGCTTTGAAATTTCAGCCCTTTTGAGTCTAAAATTTTAGCATGAGGTAGCCTGATGTTTCTTCTTTCCAACCCCATAGGTTAAACCAATATTGGATTCTCCAAGAGAATTTTATGATAACTTTCCCAAGATGTGTTGATTTTTGTCCCTTTCAGGAGAGTGAACTTGTACGGCCTGCCATGTGTCACTTTCTTCACTTCAGAACTTGAAATTTGCACCAGTAACACTTCGGTCCATACCCTAACCATTGGAATAGGTCTCAACCAATTTGGAGGTCTATAGCTTCATATATAACAATTTTCCCAAGAATACATGTTTTAGACTGAAATATGGACCATCCAAAAACCCTAATATCCTCAGAGAATAACTTTCAGAGTAAAACGAATCAAGGGATGAAATTTGTACACATGATACTTCACTATTCCACCTTCGTACTGTAAAAGTTCCAATACCTAAAACCAAGTCAAATAAAAATTGGGAGTGAAAATTCCAAGAAGACTTGTTTCAAACTAGTTTTAGGACTAGTAAAAAACCCTAACTTGAATAGAATGTATCTCAAAAAACATAATGAAACAATATCTAAAATTTAGATCTAAGTTAGCTCTATATGTCTCCTCTAAACCATAGAAATTATATATTCTGAAACCTTACAGAAAAAATTTGTAGCAAAAATTCCAAGAAGACTTGTTTTTAAGAAGCCAATCTCGAGGATTGTCTAGCTTTGATACCAAATATTAAGAACCAAATACCAAAATAGCATAAAAACCTCAGAATAAGTACTCAACGTCTTGAAAAAGAAAAAAATTCAAATAATAAGCCTCTTCGAGGGGGAAACCTCATTATACATCATATGAATTCACAAATACAAGATGATTCCAAATGAAAAGGTCTCCTTGGTATATATAGGAGACTAGGAGGTACAATTACAACTAAAGGACCCAAGCTGACATAAATAAAATAAAAATACTAATGTAATATCCCCCAATTAAGGGGAAATGTGCCACAATTTAGGGCTTAACAACAAAGGAACTCTTCCTCCTACTCTAGAGGATTATATAAAGTAGATTTATCTATGAAGATTGAAATGACAATAGACAAGCAAATGTAGAACACGTGAACTTGAAGGGAATAGGCCAACTTGATATTAATTGGAAAGCCAAAAAGAGGCACTTACAAAGCATGCTTGATGATGCAGTCACTTCTCCAATGTATCCTCATCCAACCCTTGCATGAATCTCGAAATAAAAATGTCGATGCTTCTCCCAAAATCAAAGGTTTAATACATTTAATCTTCCCACCCTTCACCTTGGAAATACCTTCAATATATAGAATTGAGAGGCACAACCACCATGATAAAATGAAGGATATGGTTGAGGATATGGCTCCTTAAGTTGTTATTATATCCTATGATAGATCCCATAGGGTAGGATTCGACCACAAAAAACCTCACCCATAAAGAGTTGGCCCTTAGGAAAAGGTGGAGGATCCCCAATTTATCTCTAACAAGACTGGCACTCCCCCAGAGTTGAACACAGGTCACCATCTTATAAAGTGACGCTCCATTAACATGGAAAGGGGGCACCATCCCATGAAGTGGCACTCCCCCATCATGGCCAGATGGGCGCCACCCTTCATAAAATCCCAAAACTAGTCAAATTTTCCAAGAAAAAGGTGTGTTTTTGTTGTCAGATGATGGGGCTTCTTCTTCCAACATGACTTAGGGATTGTAACAATTGTTTTCATGGTGTCAATGGTTTGCGAAACTCAGAAAATTGAATGCAACACTTGGTAAGGTGCATACGACACTTGCGATAATGCATGCGATACTTAACAAGGTGCATATGTCACTTTGCGACACTTAGGGTGCGACATTTTGGTGTGTAACAGATGCCCCCTAAAGTGTGAGGTCAAAAGAGAAACTGATGGCTGAAACACTTTACAAATTCTTCAATTCAAGGGTGTTGGAGTAGGAGAAACCGATAGAAGCTGCAAACAATCATCAGTCAATATACAAATATGTTCCATTTTCAAGGCATGCATACCTATGCTCAGAATATGAGATGACTCAAAGCATGGTCATCGACCAATACACTGCAGATCCATGAAAATATTGACTAAGGATATGTCCACCAGAGATACAATGTGGATTCATACCTCCATGACATGAACTGATTGCAACCACAAAAAATACACAATGGGGCTATGAGATGACAAAACATAGCCACAAATCAATACAATGTGGATCTATGTGACAATATATATATATATATATGTGTGTGTGTGTGTGTGTCAGTAAGATTTCCATCATGGTGATTGTACTGGAATCTTTTACATGCTCAAATGATCTCCATCGCAGCCTAGGAAAAGCACATAACAGAGTGAGCGCCCAACCCAGGGTCTTCGTCCCGATCTTGATGCGGTATGAATCTAGCCATGTGCATAGATGATTCGATTTCATGGAGGTGTGGATCCTAACAGGGTAAGATTTCTCACAACAGAAAAATGGCGACTCCACTAGGGATTAGATATTAGGATAGAGCCCATAGTGTAGGATTCGACCATAACAAACCTCATACATTGAGAGTTGGCCTAACAAGACTGGCGCTCCCCCAGATTTGAACACAGGGCACCATCCTATAAAGTGGTGCTCCTCTAACATGGCAAGGAGAAACATCCAATGAAGTGGCACTCTCCCAGCATGGCCAGGGGGGCGCCACCCTTCATAAATTCCCAAAATTGGTCGAATTTTCCAAGAAAAAGGTGTGTTTCTGTTGTCAGATGATGGGGCTTCTTCTTCCAACATGAATTAGGGATTGTGACAACTTTTTATGGTGTCAAGGGGTTGTGATACTCAATAAATTGAATGTAACACTTAACAAGGTGCATACGTCACTTTGCGACACTTAGGGTCCGACATTTTGGTGTGTAACACTTAACCTAAGATAATTCACTAATAAGCTTGCTTCTATTGCAAAAGTTTGCTACAATCATACTAACATACTCTAGTTTTGTGCATACATTGATCTAAAGGTGGCCTAACATACCCAGAAATTGCATATTAATCTAGTGAATTTGTGCTAAATTTTCATTGTCAATTGGTGCATTTCTGAAGCATAATATTGTTGTTGTTACAAATTTATATTACTATCATAAGGTTGTTGTACTGTTGTTAATTTGTACCAGCTATATCAATTTATCATTGTCTAGTGTCTTAGGAGGTTTTAATTGCATACTTATACTTGGAAATCCTTATCTATACGCTATAAGTGATCTTGTTTCGGGCAGGTACTCAAACATCTCATTGCCTCTTATTTCTCCTTGACCTAGACCTCGACTTAGGTAATCAAGAGAGGGGGCATTAGGCTTGGCCAACAATTTTGCTACTTTGATCCCTTGAGGTCATCGGGGAAGCCTCCCATGTGGTGGACCTCCTCCATCATTAAAACAAGGGGATTTCTTACTAAGGTGACATTGGTAGGATATCCTATAGTTACGCAAGATTTGGTGATCTTGTGTTGGGATTTACACAACGACAAATCCTGCGATAACATACACAATTTTGATCATCTACAAATTGTGTCACTGTATTAAAACTTGAAGAAGATAAATTGACATTGATCATTCTCGATAATACTCTCTATACTTTCAACCAACTGAGGAAAGTGAGTAAATTTCAAATGATCGGATTGATATTAGACATATACATATACATATACATAATGTTGATCATCTACAAATTGTGTCACTGTAATGAAAACTAAAGAAGATAGATTGACATTTATCATTCTCGACAATACTCTCTACACTTTCAACCAACTAAGGAAAGTAAGTAAATTTCAAATGATTGGATTAATCTTAGACATATACATATACACAATGTTGATCATTTGCAAATTTTGTATGACGGCCCACGACTGAAACCAACCTAGATCCATTTTAATCCTGGATCGATCAAGCGCTGAGAGGGATCAAATCTCTCGAGGTGCAAATATTTCTTCAAGTTTTGCACTCTAAAAGAGGTTTGCACCTCAAGATATTTGATCCATCTCAATGCTTGATAGATCTTAGATTAAGATGAATCTCAGCTAATATATATTTATAAACTAAAAGTAAAATAAAAATAAGAATTAATTCATTAAAATATAATTAAAATTATTTAAATGATTAAAATTATTATTTTAAAATTGATTTTTGTATTTGCTTTATTTCTCTTATTTTATTTTATGACTAGTATAAATGAACATTTTTTTCTACTAACTGGTTGTCCTTCATATAAGTGTTTGTAGTCGTGAAACCATTATAAATATTTCTTTTTGGAATTCATTTTATTTAATGTTTATTATTTAAAAGATGAATGATGGCTAGGGTGATGATGGAGTATATCAAATCTTAAGAAGATTTTTATATCTTTATAGCTTGTTATATATCTATTTGTTTAATAAGATTGTAAAATTTGTCATAATTTGCTTGTTAATTAGTGGTAAGCAAAGTGATCATTCCATTGTTTGTTGATGCTTGAGTTATGATAGGTTTTCTCATAGTGTATGAAGGAAAGTGATCATTGCTTGCTATTAAAAGAAAACCATGTCATTTAAAATGATTTGTTGGTGATATGTAAGGGGTAGACTTTTGCTCTTACCATATGCCTTTGGGTCTTGGGCCAACAAGTTTATTTATATTCTAGATGTTGGATATATTTCACACTCACACCCACCTAGTAGTTTTTTTCCTAACTTTACTAGCCTAAGTTGAGGGCTCCATTCATAGATGAGAATATTCTCTCCTAAAATTAAGGTGCCACTCCTCTTTAGTCACCATTCAATTGTGTGCCACTTAGACTAGTGAAGTTGAGTCATGCATGGCAACCTCGATGTTATCACCAAGTGTTGCATGCTCACATTTAGATCGTCACCAGTGAAAGCACACTTACCTTGGGATCATCACCAAGAAGGCGTTATCCATGTGCATGCATGAGATTCTCTCCAATCAACTTGTCTTCAATAGTTAACCGATGACTGCATGGCCCGTTAACTAGGACTAGGTGAAAATTCACTCTGGTTTATGTTAGTGAGTGTACAAATATCTCTAGATCACTACTATGATGCATTACTTAAGCCATGTAGAGTATATCATGTGTATTATTCCATTCTCACATTGAATCAATACAATTCATTATTCTTTCTCTCATTCTTTTCTCTCTATCTATTTCTTTTGCAAGCTTTGTGTGAATTTCTACTAGCTAGGTTCTCTGTGTAGGTTTCACCAAAATTTCACATGGTATCAAAGCCCACATTTTTCTAGGAGCAAGGTGCACTGACACTCATTTGCAGGTACATACGATTGCAAAAGTAAAAAAGAATGGATTTTTCTCCGTCAACTCTTCTTATGCCACACAATTATTTTGAGTGGAAGCTAAAAATCCTACTTCAACTCAGAGGTAGAGGCTTATACTGAATAACAATGGCTATAGAGACGGAACCAACATCAACAATCTAGAAATACAAATACTTCAACTAAATGGATGAGGCCTTTGGTCTCATTTGCATTTCATTGTCTCTCAATCTATTGTTTCATATTGAATCTTGTGCTACTTCAAATGAGATCTAGACCACTCTAAAAGATCTCTTTGGAAACCAGGATGAGATAAGAGGCCACATGCTTGAGTTTGAGTTGAATTCATTGGATCTGAGAAGCTTTGATAATGTCCAAGACTTCTTCATGGAGTTCAAGTCCCTTCTTCTTCAGCTAAAGGGATGTGGTGTTGAAAAATCTATGCAAGAAAAACATATGATCCTTTCCATTTTGTCAAAAATTGGTTTGGAGTATGCAATCTTTATCTCAATATTCCATACAATGAGGTTCACATTGGGAGCAACATGGAAAATGCCATCACTGGATCTGTTCATTGAATCCATAGTGCATGAGCAATAAAAGCTCATCAAAATGGGAGCAATCAAGAGATTCAAAGCGCATGCACTTGTTGTACATGAGAGCAACAAATCCAATCCAAAGACCAAACAAAAAGGAAATGGGAAGAAACATCTTGAGCAAAGAAAGGACTCCAATTTCAAAGCCTTTGATGAATCCTCCAACTCCAAAGGTGGAAAGGGAAAGCAAGGAAAGACGAGTGTGGTTACTACAATCATGGCTACCACCCCGAATCATCATGCATGAAGAAGACAATAGACCTCATGGCGCATACACTCTAGTATAACAACCTCATGGATTGCATTCTCAAGAATACCAAGAAGAATCCAGAAGACAAAGTGCCACAAAACATAGGTAATTATCATGCTTTGATTGTTATTCATTCTTCTCCCAATGAATGGATCTTGGATTCAGGGGAATCCCATCACATCGCAACAACAAAAGATATTTTATCATCTTTAATTGCATGGATGGGCCCTCCCATTCTCATGGGTGATGATATTCCAGTGGAGGTCACAAGACAAGGGGGAGTAGAGATCCAACATGGAAGTTTTGAGAATGTCTTGCATGTTCCGAAACTTTCTGTGAATCTACTCTCCATCTATCAGAGAACACATACATGCATGAGAAAAAGGGTGGAATTCACACTAGATTCCATGACCACACATGACATGCACGAAAACTCCAATATTGTTGTTGGTATATCACCAATCTCGATTGTATACATTTTCTAAGTTTATTGCTAAATTTGAACCCGCATTGCTACTAACTCATGCTGATGATGATAGTAGACTCTCGCATGAGATATTTGGTCATCTAAATTTCAGGTACATGCAAAAAATCAACAAACAAGGAATTAGTCAAAGGCTTGCTTGACATACGATTTTCTGAAGGAGTTTGTCAAGAATGAATTATTGGCAAACACCCTCAAGAGAAGTTTGAGAAAGGGAAGGCTTGGAGGACCTCCTCTCCCTTGGAGCTTGTCCACAATGATCTCATGGGTACCATTCATGATCCTTCCATCAACAAGGTGAGGTACGTGTTGACATTCATCGATGATTACTCAAGGCACACTTGGGTATATTTTCTCAGGTATAACTTTGAATTTTTTGAGCATCTCAAAGATTTCAAAGTGCATGCAGAGACATGGTCTAGGAAGAATATCAAAGCCCTCCACACAGATAATGGGGGGGAGTATGTAAAAAGGAATGTACAACATGTCTGTGATCAGGTAGTAATATATTTACACCATACAATCCCATACACTCCTCAACTAAACGAGGTAGCTAAGAGGAAGAATCCTCATATCCCTTGGAGCTTGTCCACAATGATCTCATGGGTACCATTCATGATCCTTCCATCAACAAGGTGAGGTAATGTTGACATTCATCGATGATTAATCAAGGCACACTTGGGTATATTTTTCGTGTATAACTTGAATTTTGAGCATCTCAAAGATTTCAAAGTGCATGCAGAGAAGCAGTCTAAGAAGATGATCACGATACTCCACACAGATAATGGGGAGTATGTGTTGAATGTACAACATGTCTGTGATCAGGTAGTAATATATTTACACCATACAATCCCATACACTCCTCAACTAAACGAGGTAGCTAAGAGGAAGAATCAATCTCTTAAAAAAGATGGTCACTTGCATGTTGCATGCAAGGTCCCTTCCATCCAAACTTTGGGATGAAGAACTTAATTGTGCCAATCACATACATAACAAATCTCTTCATAGATCTGTGAAGGACAAGACACCCATTGAGGTCTGGAGTGGGATCAAATTGGAGGTAACCCACTTATGAATCTTTGGATCGCATGCATGGGCTTGCATAGCCTCTAAAAAGAGGAAGGCATTAGATCCTCATAGCACAACATGCATCTTTGTGGGATATCTCGAATATGTGAAGGGTTACAAGTTGATTGATTCCTTAACGGACAAGCTCATCATTGAGCAAAGTGTTAAGTTTGAGGAAAGTCACATGGATGCATCTCAAGAGCCACATGCTGAAATTCTACACCTCCTCTTGTTCTAGACATTGGAGATGATGTCTCCACCCATTCATATTAGAGTTTATATCTGATTTCCAAATCATATTTAGAATATGATGGGCATGCAGGTGATGATCCACATCAATACCCAAATGGGCTTAGTCCACTCTATAGACGGTAGGTGACCTTTTGGGGGATCTTGTGGATCTAAGGAGGATGAGATCCCAATTTGAGGAGCCACCTCATGCACTTACAACTACTGAACCAATGATTCCCATGCATTTCTACATGGTTCTAGATTCAAACACTCATACCTATGCAAAGGCTAGAGGGAATCCCTTATGGGAAGTAGCTATGACAGAGGAGTGTCAGGCAATTTACTTGCTTAAATTGATTTCTATTAAATTATCAATCAGGGATACTCGTAAGCTTGTGATGATGTTGGCACAATATATGCAGGAGTAGGTAACTAACTCTAAGTAAAGAAAATTCAATCAAATCCTAACTCTTTCAATCCTAGGTTGTCATTGCTCCACTGGTAGAAAATCAAGTTGCAAGGTGAAATATGCTACAATGAATGTAAGCTCCTTACAACAATACTCTGTCAGCATATGAAATTAAAGGATTTGAAAAGAGGGTTTTAATCACACTTGCATAAAGGAAAATTAATCTAGGAAAACATGGAACTATGATGTTTTTTTTATGCAACACTAAGTGAGAAGTTGTGAGAGAGTTGCGACCTTTTCTATCAAAGGTAGTAGATGGCACTTATGGTCCTCTGCTTAACTTATCAAATAGCTTGTATTCATAAGCAACAACTATTCTATGATAATGAGATTGCATAAAATAAAGAAAGAATATACAATGAAATAAAGTGATACCATGATCTATTTTGGAGTGAGGTCAATTCTCCTAAGAACAAAGTAACAAACTATTCCATAACATCATACACTAAATTAAAGCATTCTACATCTAAAACTAGAGAATGGAAATTTATGTGAAAATAAGCTTTATTTTATTCCATCATAAATTGGACACATGCTCTAAGAGTTCTCCTCTTATAATGGAGGAGGCACTCCTATTTATACAAAAACTAAGATAACTACTAATGAATCCAAATCCACAAATCTCTCCTAGATCCACAAATGTCTCATGTGGTTACAACCATGTGCTCACACCTAGCAAGTAATATCTCTACAAATCCTCTCACAAATCTCTCTTCCATGATTATTCTCCATCCAAGATACTTGAGTGAATCTCCAAATCTTCATCAAATCTTCAAGGGGTTGAAGAGGAAATTCGAATTTGAGTCTTGGTGGTCAAACGTGACTTTGTTGGAGTCTTCAAATACACCTACAAACATCATAAAACTCATCCAACTTTGAAATATAAGTGAAACCATGTTATTTTTTTAATATTTAATCATAAATTCACTCAAAGTACTAAAATAAATGATTTGGAAAATAATAAGTCTAAACCCATATGTAATTATGAAATTGGTCTTAATGTAAGGTTACAGGAAAGTGGGATATGGTTAACAATAAAGGGAAAGGTGTGTAGAAAGGTTGTATTTTGGTGACCCAACAAGGAGTATAACTCCCTCATCGAGAACCATATTTGGGACTTGGTTCCACTTCCATTAGATTGAAAGCTTTTCAGATGTAAATGGGTCTACAAGACAAAGAAGGCAACAAGCATACAGGTGAGATGGTACAAGGCAATATCAATTGCCAAAGGATTTCAATAGGTCCATGGAATTGACTATCATGGGACATTTGCTCCAGTAGCAAAGATGGACTCCATCAGGTTGGCCCTCACCATTTCAACAACCAAGGGGTGGGAAGTTCACCGGATGGATGTGAAGAATGCCTTTATTTATGGGGATCTCTTAGAAGATATCTACATGGAGAAGCCTCAGTGGTACATACATAACTCATATCTAGTATGCAACCTGAAAAAGTCCCTCTATGGCCTCAAGCATGAACCTATAGCATGGTATGCTAAGATGGATTCTTCTTTACTTTCTCAGAATTTTGTTAGATGCAAATTAGATCCCAATGTCTATATGTTGAGGACTTTTGATTCTCTGTTGATCTTAGTTCTATATGTAGATGACCTCTTGATCGTAGTTGTTCGGCCTCAACAATTGTTGCAATCAAATATATTTTTCTTGATAGGTTCTCTATGACATAAATGAGCCCTCTTCAATTTTTTCTTGGTCTTGAGATCAACCACGATGCTTCAGGCATCAAGTTGTCTCATACTAAGTATGTTAGGGATCTCTTGGTTAGATTCCACATGACTGACAATAAGTCTGCAACCACACCCTTATTGTCCGGGGTAAGGCTTGAGGATGGTGGGGATACACCATTGGTGGACAACACCTTATATTGATAGCTAGTGGGGAGCCTCTTATATCTCACTCGCACTCGATCCAATATTTCATATGCAGTAGGGGAAATTTTTAGATACATACAAGAATCACATGAGCTACACTAGAAATCTACCAAGCACATCCTCATATATGTTCAGGGCACCACCAGTTATGGGATTCACTATGCAATACGTTGGACATTGGATCTCATGGGCTTCACAAATTCAAATTGGGATGGTGATAACACAAATCGCAAGTCCATCTCTGGGTATACTCTCAGTTTGGGATCCAGTCGCATATGTTGGTCGAGCAAAAAGAAATCAAGGATTGCTTTATCATCCGCAAAGGCCAAGTACAAAGGAGCAATCAACATTACCATTCATGCACTTTGGCTACATAACTTTGTCACTGAGCTTGGTATCTAGTTCCATTGTTCAACTGTCATTTGGTGTGACAATTAGAGCACTATGAAGTTTTACAGAGACTCAGTGGAGTGACAACAGACAAAACACATCGAGATCCATACGCATTACATCAGAGAGTTGATCATGATGGGATCATCGATTTGTGATACTATCCTTCCTCTGAAAAGACTACTGACATCTTCACCAAGACATTCATTGAGAAAAAATTCCACTTTTTGCGTGACCATCTTGGAGTGAAGGACACAACTACCTAGCAACTGTTTTTTCATTGCATTGTACTTTGAAGGGGGGGTTTTCCCACGAGGTTTTCCCTCTGTATTATTATTATTATTATAATTTTTTATTTTTTTTAAGTGCTCATTCATTATATGCATTGTAAAATGGGTACCTAACATGGCTTCTTGTCGGGACCCATTCTTCATGTTGGTCCTAAGGTCTGCACCTGGATGCTAAAGGGCAGAGCTAGGCCACCTCAAGTGTTGGAATGATTGTTTTTTATGAATTAAGTTTGTTGGTCAGCTGATAGATAGGTTTTCAAGGGTAGAGACCTAGTTGGATTATTCAACAATATCACTATAAGGTTTCCCTTAGCTAGTGGCATGCATTTTGGTGAACAAATAAAGATATGAAGAATAAAACAAAGGGAATACAAACAAGCATACAATTTGTTACTTGTTGTATGAAATTTCAGACTTGAAATAATATTTTCGATCCAAAACATGTACCTAGACACAAATCCTCCAAACAAGTTGTATTACAATAAACTATTCACTAAAACAATAGCTGAAATCAGGTTGCATGGCAATACACAGTTCATTGAGACAATAACTGAAAGGAAAATAAATAATACTTTGCATACATTTCAATTTCCATCTAGATAAGATAACAAGACACACAAGATTTGAGAAGAAAACACAGTTTGTCACCAAAAATTATATTCACTAGGTAGGGAACTTAACGATTTTATGCTTTAAGGCCTAGCCAAAATCCTGATGCCCAATCTCCCAAGAAACTGAACCCCTTTACATTCAAATATCTATCTATTTATTCTCATTAAGAGGAGGTTTCATTACCTATCCAGGATCTCAACTCAGAAGTTCAATCTTTAGATTTCAATCAGATCATGTAGATACAACTTAATTATTGCTTCCTAATTACAATGTGTAAGTATTTCTTCAAACTGCGTGGAGTTGATTTGATGTGTTAGTTCATAATCCTCATCAATTCAAACTTAACAAAAAACATTGTTTTTATAAAAAAAATCAACTTATTACAAGTGGCAGCAATACCTCTAACTAAACCAAAACAAAACTCTATTAGTGCAACTATAACTAATGTTGATAATTGAAGTGGAAAAGATCCATAACAAAAGTCTTCAAAAGTTGAGGTTGGCAGTTGACTGTGCATGGATGCCCACATACACTAAAAACTAGAGACCAATCTTGAATACAGGTGGATCAACTAGCATAAGTCCCGAATTCCTTTTCCCTTTGACAACAATGGACTTTTAGATTATCTCTTTCAAGAACATGCAGATTTTCTGTTGCTTCTTTTGCAACATATGATATTTCTTTTGTAGCTTAGTGTGTTGCAGTACAAGATCCTGTTTTTGTTGTTGTAGACTTCGAATTTGTTGCCTCATGTCATCATTTTGTTGTTTCAGAGCTTGCAACTGGTGGTTGTCATGTATATCCCCGTCAACTTCAACTTTTGGATTGATTAATGTCTTTACTTTGCTTCCACTTTTGAGCCCTTGCTCTTCCTCTGTAGTAGGTTTAATGAGGTCAGTGGAAAGCTTGGATTTCTTTGGCCTCATTTCATACCTTTGTGCTTTCTTAGGTTTTTGATCAATAGTCTCTCTCACAAGTTCCTGAATCATCAACATTTTTCCTTTGATCTCTGGTTTGACAGCATGGGGAACCCGCTCAGGGGCCAACTCTGCATCTAGAATTATGGTCATCAGAGTCTTGCTTAGGGTTTGGACCAAAGTCCATCACATTTTGTTTTGATTCCATATCTGCAGGGTACTATGTTTTTATAACAACATATTTTACACCTGAGGTCTCCCCTTTACTGCATTTTTGCTTTGCCTTATCCCTTGTCATCCCTTTCAATGTATGTATACCCATCTCCTCCATATTGGTAAATTCAAAGATATCTTCTTCAATATCATCATCCTCAATCACTATGGGCTTTTGCTCTTTTAAGGATGGATCAAACAATGCCTTGGAATTTAACCTCAACCGGTTTGTGAGCCTGGTTTTTCTATTGGGTTTGTTGGGCATTTCATGGACATGGCTCCCCTTCCTGTTTTTGGTTTGTTTGGCCTCAGGGTATTCCTTAATCAAGGTGTCTACTGGCACAAATTTTGCTGCAACAATCTCAGGACTGGTTGTTTTAGGCCTCCTTTGTCTGCTTGTTTTTGACTTGGGAGTTTTGTCTTGTTGCATGGTAGTGGGCACATGCTTACCCTTAGAATGCTTAGGGGACAATTGGCTTGTTGGGATGGCCCGTTCTTCTTCCTGTCTGATATGTACCCTGCCACTTTCCTTTTCCCTCTGTTTTGTTGTAGAGGACCTTAATTGTCTTCAAGGGATTTCCTCTCTTGGTGGAATAATTGATCTTGCTTTCTCAGATCAGGTTCTCCCTTTTTGGTTTGTTGGGTATCTTTCAATGAACACCTAGGTTCAGGAGAAACCCTAGCTGCTTGGTTATCCACATCCCTTTGTTCTTCTGGTCGTGGATCAACTTCATGTTATTCTCCCTGTAACCCTAAAGACTCCAGAAAATACGTCCAAGGCATTTCTATTTCGTTGAAAGCAAAGAGAACTAGTATTTTAATGAACCCCTTGTGATATAGGCTTCTATGCACAGATTCTAGGTAATCTGGATTCTCTTACACATTTTAGTTAAGCTCTTAAGCAAATAGAAAGGGAGGTTTAGTTCCTTGTCACCCTTTAAATGCACAAGGAATCGAATGTGGTAACAATGAACRATTGAGAATCTAACTTCTCCCATGATATATCGTTGAATTGCAGAGAGAATGCCAATCCATTMTTCTTTAATCCACAAGATGGAGATGCCCTGGCTCCAATCAGGGTTTTGGTGTTCTGCCACTAGAAACTTGTTGCAGATTTTAGCTGGCAGCTTACCCTTTTCAAACCATCTCTCACTACTGACTGGGAGAGCGCACGCTCTAGCGATGAAATGCTCTGTAATATGAATGGTGGTGTCCCTGAGTTGGGTTGGAAACCCATCGAAGTTCTATGCGAAGATGAGGGCAACCCCTGTGTGATGTCCATTGAAGGTGCATATGAAGTCAAACCATTCTGCTCTGATAAACATATCTCTAATTTATGATATTGCTTTGAAGAGTTCAAGCCCCTTTGGCTCTGTTCTGTTCAATTGCCATCGTTCTTGGGGTGACACCATTGTTACTCAACTGCTTCTGTGGATAGTGGTGATCAAAAGTATGCGTTGTCTTAGGCTTAATACTAGCTGTAACAATTACCACACATGACCCTGCAATAATAACAACTCGAGGCAATAATATGACTGAACTAGTGGAAATGCACACAGTGCACATGGTGATGCAAACGCATGCAAGGCACCAACATGCCGTTATTCAAACTTTTAAATATTTTTAGAACGTTAAAACTCATAAAATAACGTCTCTTCTGCTGTTTGCAAGAATGGGGGCATTCTTTCAATCAATGTCTTTTTGCACCAATAGGCCTGAATTAACTTGTTTGCAATCCAACATTGATATAACCATGGTGATATGACTTGTTTAATTCAAATCACGCCTTGTATTAACCTTATAAAGAGCAAGGAAATGATGAAAAACAAATAGGAGGACAAAAACAAATTGAAATGACTCAACACACCATTGAAGAAAAACTAAGTAGAAACTAGGTTGACAGATGGATGAGCTGATTGGAGGAATAGAAGGAAGAGGTGTAGACCTATGATTTAACACTTCATTTACATGCATGAGATTCTCCTCACTTCACTTGTCTTCACTAGTTAACTTATGGCTGCATGGCCGGTTAACTAGGACTAGGTGACAGTTCACTCTGGTTTTTGTCAGTGACTGTCCAAATCTCTCTAGATCACTACTATGGCACATTACTTCAGCCATGTAGAGTATATCATGTGTATTATTCCATTTTCACATTGAATCAATACAATTCATTATTCTTTATTTCATTCTTTTCTCTCTCTCTTTCTTTTGCAAGCTTTGTGTGAATTTCTACTAACTAAGTTCTCTATGCAGATTTCAACAAAACTTCACATTAGAAAAACACACTCTCAACGAATTATAAATAGTTTTACGTCTTACTAAAAACCAAAAAACAATTTTAACTTACATAATATTGAAAAAATGCAGATTTCAACAAAACTTCACATTAGAAAAACACACTCTCAATGAATTATAAATAGTTTTACGTCTTACTAAAAACCAAAAAACAATTTTAACTTACATAATATTGAAAAAGCTAATATATCTAGTGGCCATGGATGAAGTTACAATAATTTTATAATTTTATAATTTTATATGCATTTTAATAATATTTAACCTTGCCCACTTCAATGGGGATAATAAATTTATTGAAAAAAATAAAATTGTTTTTTAAAATTTTAGTTCACAACTATCTTAAATTTAATTAACTGGACTATTATTTTTTTTTTAACCATAATTTGTTTTGAAAGTTAAATTTGTAAGAAGTAGCCCACGATGAAAACTTTAAAATGCGCATACAATCAAATATCCAAAAACCCAAACCCAATAATTATCTCTGAAATTGATTACCAGGACCACGGATCTTATCCACTTGTAACCCGGAATTTCCTTTCTTTCGAACCTGCCATTAGACGGGTGAGTATCTAGGTTTCATATCCACTCACTGAAAGGCAGAGAGCAAGCACTTAGTGGCACTGAGCAACTTCAATGCAAATTTTGTAAGTTTCTAAATAATAACTTGTTTAGATGAACTGCCAATCTCTCTCTGTTAATATCTAGAGGCAACATAAAAATTGCAGTATTTTTATCTGCTTTGTAGTCATGGCAGCTTCAATGGCAGTGCCCTCCTTGGCCTCAGCCATTTCTTCACTTGTCATCACAAAAGCCCACATGGCCACCTCATCCCCATCTCAGACAACCATTCCTTCATTTCAACAAGGTCTCAAGGCTGGATTGCCCTTAGGAAGTCCCCGTATTTCAGACTTTTGGTCTGCAGTTATCCTTCCAATAAGAGATTACAGGGCACCATCTTCATCAACAGGTCGCAGAGGAGTCATTTCAATGGTCTCTTACGAGGCAGGGGTTGGAGTAATGGGCACCAAGCTGGGGATGATGTCATATTTCGAGCCCGGTGGTAAGTTTGTGCCTGTGACTGTGGTGGGTTTTCACGAGGGAAATATTGTGACACAGATTAAGACAGAAGCAACGGATGGGTACGAAGCTGTTCAAGTGGGTTACAGGAGAGTTAGGGATAAGAAGCTCACTAAGCCTGAGATGGGCCATCTCAATAAGGTGGGGACCATTCCCATGAGGCATTTGCAGGAATTCAGGTTAACTTCTGTGGATGGATTTGAACTCAGTCAAAGATTGACGTTTGAGGAGCTGTTCAAGGAGGGAGATCTGGTGGATGTATCTGGCAAATCTATTGGAAAAGGATTTCAGGGTACTGTCTAGCTAAAGCCTTTTTTTGGTTCTTTCTTCCTCCTTTTTGAAAATTTGTTCAGTTGTTGTTAAGAAAGAGAGACACATACGCTCCCATAACATATTGCAGTCTCCGCCTGTTATAACGAGTCTACATTCCTTTTATGCATTGCCTATGCCTCTACGTTAGTTACAACAGGAATCCTTTACTTATCAACGTTCAATATAACCATCTGTTATGAAGCATAACATTTTCTTACGGAATAGAAAATTTAACTTATCACATTTTCTATAAGAGGTTAATTCTTGCGGTGGGGACAAAGGCTGAATTCTCCTTGGGCTAAATTTAAATTGAAATCTGGCCCAGCCCGTGTTACTTCTTTTTTCTTGGTAATAGATTCATCGCAGAGTGATTTATTGGCTTGAACAAGTTACTCACCACTGCTCCCAAATAAACTTTCCATATTCTGTTCTTTAGGCATTATAGGAGACAGCCCCTGGTCTAGACCATTCTCTGGAGCATTTTCACCAATGCCGTTTAGCTGACCCATCACGCTCTCAACTTGATGTGGTTTTGCCTACTAAATGGATCAATATTTTCTGAAGATTTTCCTTGCGATACATTTTCCATCATTTGCTCTCTTCCTCTAACACAGCTTTCCTTCTGAACTGACACATTATGGCCTTCCTGTCCGCTTACTAGTCGAGTACAAACAGGCAGGCAGTCTTTGTTATGAAAAAACAGTGATTTTCCAGTTTCATTGGGTGAATATGCACAATTCAGATGTTTATACTAACATACTTTTTGGGCCCATTCTAGAAAGCTGTCCTGCTTCTGGCAACCCTTCAGAAATTTCCTTTAATCCAACAGAAGATTCACCAAAATGAAGCCTCTCAAGAAGGAAGTGCATGTGAGGGAGAAAATGCTCATGAAGGAATTTAGCTGCTAATTCACTTGCTTCAGCACCATTGTGACCATCAAAAACATCTAGCAATCCAACTTTCTTCTCTTCCATATCCGAAAGACCTGGCCATGGTATGTTGAGGTCTAGAGCACAGGAAGTCCTGTCCTCTGTATCGATCACTCTCCAGACAAGCTTTTCTAAAGGTGTCTCAGCTGGTGGTAGATTACAAACTTTGCTGAAGACTCTTATCGAACATCGATGAACATCTGGATGATCTGCCTCTATATTAAGTTGTCTCTCCAAAGCCTACGAAGTGAGAAGAATTTTTGTTTTGTTTTCTCATGTAAAGCTCAAAATAAGTGAGTAAGTTTCTAATGCCTTGGAAGAATGCTTTTTGAGTAGTTGCAGATATTTGGTGGCTTTGATCAAGGGATCTTCCACCTGTAGCAATTTTACTCTGTAAAGATCCATGTCTGTGGTGTTCTTTATTAATAAATTGGAAGTTGCAGAGCAGAAATAATAGAATTTACCCAGATTGATTGTAGACATGGCAGATTGCAAGTTAAGACAACAATAGGCAATAAAAGAACCAGGATACCACAAAATGTTACGCCTTTATAGATGAAAGCAGTGTTCACTTGCCTCTTTGAGGAGGCAAGTCCAATGAATAGAGTTATGATTATAATATATTTCACAAGACATCTTATTACATTGCTTCTACTTCTTTATATAGTTATATCTACCTCTTAGGAACATTCTAGAGAAGAGAATTTTATAGTAGGTGAACCTTTTAGTAAGCCTTCTTACAATTATTGCTTTCCACTACTACATGGACCTTATTTACTAGAGATGGCCTCCATACATGACAACCTATCTATCTACTTAGGGGGGGGTTAGGGTAGGACCTTAACATGACCCCCCCTTAAAAAGTAGCAATGTCCTCAAGATTGGAGATGAGAGAATTTCTAAAGGATCTTTGTTGGTTCCCATGTGGCAACCTTGGATTGTGTATCCTTCCACTGTATTAGGACCTCCTAGATAGTGTGTTGGTAGAGACGACACTCTCTTTTGTCGAGGATGGCCTCGGGCTGCAACCAAATGGAACCTTCTTCATCCAGTTTTGGAAGGCTAATTTGATTACAACAATTAGATTTGACCACTTTTTTTAAGCAAGTGACATGAAAGATTGGATGAATTTGAGAGTAACTTGGAAGTTCCAATTTGTGAGCCATTGGCCCAATATGTTTGAGGACCTTATAGGGGCCATAAAATTTGGGAGCAAGCTTCTAGTGGCGGTTGTCTTTGAGGGAGGTTTGCTTATAAGGCTGCAAACGAAGGAACACCTGACCCCCTTCTTCAAAATGGCATTCGGAATGATGTTGATCAACCTATTGTTTCATTCGATTATGAGCCATTACTTGATTATCCTTGAGAGTGCGGAGAATGTCGACCCAATCTGTGAGGGTTTTGTCGACCTCCTACACCTCAGAGACTCTGTGTAAGTAGGATAATATTGATTGGGGCTTTTGGCCATAGGTAGCCTCAAAGGGAATCATTTGAGTGGCACAATGATAAGTTGTATTGTACCACCATTCTGCTAGAGGTAGCCATTGAACCCATTGGGATTGTCGTTCTAAAGTAAAGCATCTCAAATATGTTTCCAAGCACTTGTTGACAACTTTAGTCTGGCCATTAGTTTGGGGGTGATAGGCAGTGCTAAGATTCAATTGAGTGCCCTGGAGCCGAAACAATTCTTGCCAGAAATTGTTAGTGAAAGTGGGGTCATGGTCTATCACAATAGATTGCGGCATACTATGGAGTTTAAAGATATTATCCATGAAGACTTGAGTGACTATGGAGGCTTAAAGGGGTGTTGTAGAGCACAAAAATGAACATATTTGCAAATGTGATCAACCACAACCATAATGACGGATTTATTGCCAGATTTGGGTAACGCCACAATGAATTCCATAGAAATGTTAGTCCATATAGTTGGGGGAATGGGTAAAGGTTCTAGTTCGCCTGGAGGTTTCAATGTTTCTCCCATGGGTTGTTGGCAAAGGTCACATTCTACCACAAAAGTGTGGATGTCCTTCATGCCTTGCTAATGAAATGAACCCTTGATCCTTTCATATGTTGTATGAAAGCCTGAATGACTTCTTGTTGGAGAGGCATGAAGTTCAGATAACACCATCAATTTAAGGGTAGGCTGTTTGTTCAAATACAAATGCCCTTTATAGGGAAGCTCTTCATTTTTCCAAGTGTAGCCCTGATATTTATGGTTCCATTTGAAGTTGTCGTATCAGGTGAGCGATGTTGGGATTTGTTAACCATTCGTTGCAGATTTCATTCAACCAATTTGCTACTATAAAGGGGAGTGAAAAGAGGGACCCTTCCTCTTCATACTTTTGAGAGAGAGCATTTTCTACCACATTCTCCTTGCCCTTCTTACAAATTATCTCATATTCATATCCCAACGTTTTGGTGACCCATTTCTGTTGATCGGGGGACAAAATCCTTTGCTTCAGTAAGTATTTTAGGTCGCAATGATCCGATTTAATTTGGAAACATTGCTTGAGCAGGTATGGACCCTAGATATCCACATCATGCAATATAGCCATCATTTATTTTCATAAGTTGATTTTCCCAAGTGCTTCTCAAGAGTTGTTTGTTGGTAAAGGCCAATGGTCATCCCTCTTACATGTTGAGATTTGGGTACCTTGGAAAGTGGTCCCCTTGTGTTTGTGAGCTTCTAAACACACGAGGGAAGTACTTTGTACCTTGTACCATGTACTTTATGTCTAATTTCACTTTGACTTAGGAGATTTAAGTCAAAAGTGAAATTTGGTCATTTTAGCCTAAAGTGACAATTAATTCACTTTGTGGGTGAATTAAGGGACATAAAGTGAAACTATGGAAACTTAAGTAAAGTGGGTTTTGAGTTGAGATTTACTTGAGATGATCTCAACCATTGATTAGGGATGAGATGAGATAATCTCATCCACCCAACTTCTAGGTTTCCTCATGCTTCCGAAAGGAGGGCGCAAGGGGCAAAGTAGAGTTCATTCACTCATTTGTTCACTTGGAGAGATTCAAAGAGAGCAAGAGGATGAGGTTTAAGGCATTGGGAGAGGAGAGCTTGGGTGCGCCTCTTTGCATGGAGGGCTCATGGAGGCTTAGTGCCCTGTTTATTTATTGAGGAGCTTCTAGTTCTGAGGAGGGCGCACTTGAGGAGGAGGGCGCATCATCAGTTGGTAGTACTTAGAGAGCTCAGATTGCAGTGAGGTTTGTTTCAGAGGGAGGCTACTCATCAGTATCAGAGTACTGTGGAGGGGTTTCTTGTTCAGAGCTTCCAGTTGGCATCTGGCTCCATTTCAGTGGTTTTGGTAGCATTTTTGGGGGGCACACCATCCTAGGGCGCTCTTGCTTCTTTTGGACTTGTGTTTCAGCTTGGATCAAGCTGCTATTGTATCAGGTTCATCTATAGTTTGTACTTGCTGTATTCCACCATCTATTCTCCTCATATATAGACATATATTCCAAACTGGTTTTCCCCGGGGGGGTTTTATCCAAGGTCATGTTGACCAAAAATACCTGTGTTCAATTTCATGTATGTTAGAGTGTAGAACTACTGTATTTTCAGTTGTAAAGATCTCTAGGTGTGTTACATTTATTTTAGTATGCATGTGCTAACCCTTGGTGACTAAAACTACATG